>ADNK01001443.1:0-18716 GCA_000320545.1 Bigelowiella natans CCMP2755 | reverse complement strand
GGGGGGGGGGGGTGGAGGAGGAGTCGTGCGAATGCACTGCCACATGGAATGACTGTGTGTGTATGTGGGTTATCTTCGTTGACTTTCTTATTAACCTGAACACGACATTCTAGGGATGATCCTACCATTCATCATCGTTATGATACCCTCCTCCCCCCCTTCCTCCCCCCCACCGCCTCACACTCTAGGATCCGGCCTGCAATGTTAACTGCTCTATTATGTAATTCTTGGATATGGCGCGGATAAAATTGGTGCTGGCACAGTGCGGAGGGAAGCAGGAGGGCGAGAGAAGATACTTAAGAGGGGCATCTGATCTGACAGCTATGTTCGTTAGGAGAATGATGAAGCCCTTAAAATGCTATGTTTAAATATGTGAGAAATGCAACGCGCCTGTTTTCAACATTAAATATAAAAACATATTTTGTATTCACAACATAAGCGTGAAGAATATGTATGTAAAGTGATACGAGTCGCATTTTTTCTCATACATGCTATTCAATGAAGGATTTGGCTCTGTTCGTAATTTCACATTTTATAGCATTTCACTACGCCTCCGCGTCGTGCTAATATTCAAGTTTTATTTCTATAATCATTATTAATGAATTGAGCATGTTCTTCTGCGGTATTATTGTCCTCTGCGCTCGCTGTGTCGAAACAGTATCTGCCAATTAAAAAAGTAAACACACACGCACACACACACACACACCGAAGCACCTCGGCCAGTATGGTAGATCATGCAAAAACGCTCCTGTTCGCTACATGCAGGCGTCTTACCTCGCAGCATAGCTAGCTAGCATCGTCGTGTGCAGTCTTGATTTCTAGACTTGTAGCAGCTGCCGCTTTTGCTTCGATTGTTATGTCGTGGTTGTGTGTATGCATTGCATCGTCGTTGTTGCTTTGATTCATTCTCTATGTGCTATGTGTAACACCAAAATACGACCGCCTCAAGGATTCATGAGTTATTTGTCATAGCATCGATGTATGCGCAAAATGATGCCGCTGCCTTTCTTTGACTACTCGTTTGTTAGCGCTTTATATAGAACTTGAGAAAAAAATGGGGAAAACCCCACGTGCAGCTAGAGTGATACATGCTAGCATGGTGCCTTTGCTTAATTAGCATCGCATGCTAGCTAGCGGTAGCCGCTCGGCGTGGCTCCGGGTGATGTGGCGCGCGCGCATCATGCAATAACGCGTCGCGCACAGCGTATTATATATCATGTTCGATCGAACGACAGCTAGGTGCTCCGTCGCGAGGTAGGTAAGCATGCATAACTCCTACGACGCAGCTACATGCCAGCTGCACCGCCAATAAGTGATGGTTTGCGTAACATAGATCATTGCGGTAAATGCAAGGCCTGCATGCGCGTTGGCGAGCATGATGATATCTGCTCGACCTGTATGCGCAGCGTTGCGTTCGACGTGCACACCCATAGCTAGCTAGATCAGACACATTCTTGCATAGCTCTAGAGCTACATTAGCTAGGGTTACTAGTGAAAAAGTATGGCATCTTCATCGCATCCGTCTAACATGCCAGCATTGATGCCAATAACGAGCGACAACATTTCTAGAACTGAATGCGGTGCATAGTGCCACCGATCAAGAAAACTACATGTAATTTATTGAAGCCTACTATGGGGTGTTTCGGAATTTCAATAACAGTGTTGACATTTCTAGAGGTTGCGTTCAAGCAGCATGTGTTCCACGCTTTGATCACTGTGATGACCGAATGCCGCTGTGTCTAGAGCTGGATGTGCGACATTAATCTCATAATTTATAATTCAGCACTAACGTTAAATAAGCAGCACACATCTAGATAGTTCACACCTACTATATTATTCGACTAACTGGAGAATCTTACTCAACATTTGAAGTTGTACCATGTTAATGGGCCTTTTTTGAGATATTTCAATACTGGCTGCTTTCCCATACCCTCGAAGAATTTCTCATGATACTTGCTAATTCTTCCATAAATAACTTGGAGTTTATCATCCATCCGAATTTGCTTCAGTTGCACGTCAACTGACTTGGAAGGGTTAATTCTCACATGGAATGGATCTATTTTATAGAAATTCTTTACTAAGTCTGACCCAGTCCAGACATCCAAATCATCTAAAATTATGAGGCCTGCAGTCTGTGTACACAGGGAGGTAAAGAGGGATAACGTCAAATTAAAATTGAAGTGAGAATATGGATATTGTAAGGATTGTTCTTACCATATAGTCATTAACATCCGAATCCTTCATGCCTGGAAACGAAAAATATGTAAGAACTCGTCGTATATCTTTTGTCCCAACATCGGATTCTTTCCCAATTGTCGACCAAACTGAAATGATCTTTTCGAACAGCTTTTTTATTCCACATTCTTTTTCTATCTTCTTGCAAATGCGTTCCACGTATGTATACTTTCCAGCAGAGACAACAGTCAGCTCAGCAATATCCTTTAATTTCTTCATGTACTGAATAAGTTCTGGTCGTAGAAAGGTGAGCCGTGTTGGATTTTTTGGATCTGTTTCATAGCACTCCATGTATTTTTGATGCTTTAATTTCTCTACAATCTTCGGATCGTATGTCTTCGGATCGTATGTCCCGGTCGATATAAGTGTATGGTCCAAATCAAGTAGCACTCGCAGCTTCCTGTTTTCAAAGGCTTTTGAAAATCGCTTATCTCTTTCCTCACGAATTCGTCGTTCTACTTCTTTAAATAAACCGGGTTGGGGCTCGTAAATCTCTAAGGCTGGGATATTATTCCGTCGGCCTGGAATATTACGATTATAAGTAAACTTCAAGGAAGCATACAGTTGTTTACCGCACCGGGTCTCAAGGGTAAGAATTGCTTTGTGTTTCTCAAGAGGTTTAAAGAAATTTTCAATCCAGCTTCTGTGATCCCTTAACTTCTCTAGCTTGACTTCGATTGGATCTTCAAAATATTTCGCTTCGTCTTTAAACCATGAATCCCAGCCATAGGCTGTTCTAGTCATATCTACACTGATGGAGTATTTCAAGTTTAGAGGGATGCTTATTACTTCCGAACCATCCTTAATCTCAAGTCTCTTGCCAGAAAGGTATTCCTTGGAATCTGTAACCCTCTCCCCTGTGATTATGAAGGTATCATTCTCAATATTTACTTCCTCCCAGTCTTCCTCATTTAATGGGGCAGTCCTAAAATTGAAATCGAAGATTCAGCTATGGGCGAGCAATGGAGAAAGAATGAATGATGATACACATGTTCGGAAAGTGTGGGAACGGCGTCTAAAGATTCACTTTCTTATGAACCTATTGTCTTTGAAGAGTTTTGCCTTATCCGCCCTAAGACCAAACGTCTTCGCTGCTTCATCTCGGAATTTATCAAATTTTTCGAACCAGGGAACGAGTTTCTGGCCTTGTTTGCCTATTTTGCTCTGCACAGCGACGATTCCACGCGCGTACTTTCTCTTCCTCATCGTGCTCTCTAACCCACCTTACGGGGGCCGCAGACAGATGTCCCAATGAAATATCGAGGCATAACGTCGTAGTCGCTGCTTTAGAATGCTGATAGTAGTGATTCCAATGGCGTTTTGTCCCTACGACATAGACTCGACGAGTAAAAACGGCAGAAATGACCAATGGATTCGACTTTGTAACACCAATTTCTCGTCAGTCATTGCTCTGCGTGGATGCCCCAAAGGGTGGTCGTTGGCGAACTCTCTCAGGGCTAGTAAAGGCTAAGGAAGTCCACGTTCGAGTACAGCTTCACGCCGGCCCCAAGACTCATAAAATTTAATCCAGGCTTGGTTCTGCTGGAAGGGTTCGAAACTTCAGTTTAATTAATGAGCCGCCCATCGAAGCATGCCTCGGACTCATCCGGGTCGAAGTCCGAAGTGCCTCAAGAATTCCGGTTCCTAGAAAAACATTATGGAGCAAAATGTATTTTGCAAATATGTGAGGCGGTCCCTGAAGGGGAGAATAAAAAAAAATTCGTCGAAGATGTTGTAAGGATTTTAGAACCTGCATCATCATTCATCGTGAAACAACAAGGAAGTATAGATATTGATAAATTGACTCAGTGCGTCCTGCAATACAAACGCGTCCAGCCAAAATTCTTTAGTGAGCGTCCCGCTCATTATCGGGAGCTAGCCCCTTCCATTGCATATTTCATGGTTCCTCGTGTGAGATCGGAAATAAAGTATTTCACGATGGAAGACTCAATTATAATCTACTATATCTGGAGGGTACTGAAAGCATGGATGGTACAGAACACACTGAAGGAGGAACATCTTGAGCAAATTAACACCATTGTAAGCGTTAACATACCTCACCAAATAAGTCAAGTTTTTTTTCATCTAGTGGTGGAGTGACTTTTTGAAAAAGTATTTAATAACAGTGTCGAACCTGCCTATGTTTTGAATAGGTATTGCCAATCCATGAAGTAAAGGAAAAGATGGAAAACGACTTAAAGAAGTTTGAAGAATTTATTAGAAAGAAATATAATAATAAAAAAAGACACTTCTTAGATGATAAGCAAAAAAGACACTTCTTTAAAGCAGTTCATGAGTGTCACGATTTCAGCATAATTGACTGGAAAGAAGTAGAAGGCAAGTTCGACATGCTACGAGAAACCACCGGAAGCAACCTCGTGACCGTTGAATTTCAATTTGAGGATAAACATAAGATTAAAGAGAAATTTCTGATTGATTCTCTCAACAAAATGAAGGAAAAAGTGCTTGAATGGATCAAGAAATCTAGGATCAAGAAATCTAGAAGGCTCGGATTACATCAACGATTACATCAACGGTACGCTCGTATTGACTTATTCAACAATGGGGAAAGGGTTGATTCTCGGGAGGAAATCAGTCAATATAGCAAATTAACTGCTCGTTCGCACGAAATCTGCATTAATTGGTGCGGGAAAATCAAGGATGGCAAGGTTTCGAGATGTCGGACCAATTATATGAATTACGACGACATGCGAAATTGGATCGGCGGTCATTGGGATGTAAATCTCGATTCACGACCCCTTATAACCCTGGAATACAAGGGACTCGAACTTACTCGAGAAACCTACGACCATCTTAGAGACGGAGAGAAAATTGAAGCCTACCCTGAAGCTCGTTCATGGGTAAGAAACCAAAGTGGAAGCAATGCGATACAGAATGAAATGTCTCAATCAACAATCAACGTTTCTACTGGAGTATCTATTTATCGCCAGTCGCGCTACGATGATGTTCTAGATTTTCAGAAACTTCTCATTGCATTTATGGAACTGATCGACAACGCTATAAGACCCACTCTTGAAAGCAAAAGTGAGAAAGCTAGCATTAAAATCCGCTTTCACAGGCACTACAGTGAGGCGCAAGGAAGATATATGTACTCTGCTTCCATAATTAACATCGGTGCAGGAATGAGTGCAGATCAGCTTCGACTATACTGGATGCTAAGATATAGTCAGAAAGACAAGGGCGCAAGAAGCAAAAGCGACATAAGTGAAGTGAAATTTTAATTTGAATCCGTGTTTTTTCGAGCTAATCGAACACAATCTTTCTGTAGGCACTCGATCATTTTTCTTTGTCGATGGAAGATTGAACTACTTCGGAGAAGGGGCAAAAGATGCGATTTTTTTGGTGGCGAGGGGAGGAATTGTAGATTCCAGAATTAGAGGCAACAACGAGGTCAATCAAGCGGATATAATAGCATGGGATTTGGAGATTGGTTTCAAGTTATTGTGAGTAGTAGGTCCAAACTTGTACTTCATGATATATCAGGTGACATGTGTGAGCTGCTCTGACGATCTCATTAGATTGAGGCAAAGTAAAAATGACCAAAGAATGGAACTGGGGCAAATCAAGCGCCAAGCCGGCAAGGAAGAAACGGTAAAATTTGACATAATAGACCCTTGCTACAAGGAGTATTGGGAATCTGAGCTCGCAAAGGAGTTACTCGAAGAGGAAAAGATTGAAAAGGAATTTACAAGAGTAGTTCTCTACGACATTAAGCCAAATCTCCAGAAATACCTGCAGAATTACATCCCTCAACTTTGTCGGCAGCTTGCGAACACATACCATTACTATCTGCATGCCAATAACGAAAAACATATGAAAAAGTTCCTGCCCGATGAAAAACCCGAAGATGATATCGATAAGTATCCCAACAACTGCTTCTTCGATATAGAAACATGGAAATTTAAAGACTTCGACATTGAAGTTATCGATCTAAACAAAAAATCCCACAGGTAGTAGTAAAACCCATTCATTTCGTCAATGACGCTATTCCTAATCACTGATATATATATATATATATATATATATATAATATATGTATAAAACAGCTTAAGAAATGAGAAGTCCCATCTTTGGCTTTGCCACGAGCGATCGGCTGGGGAAATGTATTTTCAATTTGAATTGGACGGTAAACAAATCTTGGGTATGGCACTATATCTTCCATTTAAAAACGGGAAAGAGATGGATCCTAGTTACGTTACGGAAGGCTTGAATGTGACTGCTAAAGATGAACCGGATTTGAGGCCGTTTGAAGGGTATTATAAACTTCGTTCTGATGAGAATGAACAGCGCTTAAACGATCGAGGCAATAATGCTGGTAGAGACGACGAGGAAAATAAGATTGAAGACGAAGAGACTGAGAGTGAGGGTGAGCATGAAAATCATCAGCCTGAGAATCATCTGGATAGTGTATATATCAATGTCAACGACGAGAGTGTGAAGATTAAGATTCGCAAGGAAAACACCGGGAGAAAGCGTGTGAAGAAATGGATATGCGTTAAGGAAAAGGGTGTTGGAGGGGACTGCAATGTCGAATTCGAAAGCAAAGAGTTCTCTGAAGATGATGAATTTCCGAGTTCGCCTGCTCTAGTCAAAAAATGGCTCAGAGATAATGGGACTGGTGGGGAAATTTTAGAAGGTTTGACTGTGGAAGATTTTAGCGGCAGGAGCCTTCCGGCTGTGGAATGGCACTGGCAAGGACGCAGGCTCATTAATGCACCCTGTAGTGCTAAGAGTATTTCCCATTTCTGGCCAAGACAGGTAGAACCGCTGAAAAAAGATCGACTTCAGTTCATCCTCTTTACTGGGGAGGACTTCAGGCCACATCGGAACAAACTCAATTTAGGAAAGATCAGGGATCAGACGATACCAGAGATGTTGTCCAACACAAAGACCGGAAGAAAAATCGAAAAAGAAAAAGATTTAGATAAGCCTAGATCTACACGCAGTACCCTTCAAAGCAAAATAAAAGACTTCATCCAATTGGTAAGCAGTAGGTGTGATATGCAGATATCCCTCCCTTTTCAAAATCTGGGGCCAGATAAGGAGGAATACTCCTTCAACAAAGCTACCAAACTTAGCGAAAAGAAAAAGGTGAGCGATTTCAAAAAAGGCGACTGCGTCTCTTTTAACAAGGGAAGGAAGGGTGAAATCACACATGTAGTTGTGAAATCTGAACATTTAATCAAAAAAGATCGACAATATTTGGCGTCACAAGTTGATGTCAATGTGATTCTCTTGCCGAAACCTGAAAGATACGATGTAAGGCAAGAAAAGACCTCTGTTCCTTTTTTTAAGATTAAAACCAAGATAGATCCGGAAAAAGTTCCAAAACTTATTCAAAGATTAAAAAAAAAAAAATTCTGGCCTGATGGTATTAAGTTCGAAGGTATCGATACAAAAGTAGACCCAGAACTGGAAAAAGTAGAGAAGGCAGACGACCCAAAATCAGAATCTTTTTCTTGGGAACCGTTCGATCGTTGTCGTCGTTGCAGAGAGAAAAAAACGTGGAAGATTGGAAGCGATAAGGGAGTCTTCACAAGCATAAAGCCAAAGGTTATAGGCGTAGACGGCAAAGAAATCGCTTCAAAAAGAGTAGACTTCAAACTCTGGAACGACAAGAAGTTTTTACGCAATTTTTCATATCCAAGCAAAGGTTATTCTCTGAATCTCAAAGAGTTGGACCCAGGGCCGCACACAGCTCAGTTTTTCGTGGACAAAGAAGTACATGAGAAACCCTGGAAACCGCTTCTATACGAAGCACATTTCACAGTGGAGCCTGGAGACCCTTATAAAATAGTGCTCGTGGAATTCGACGACGACCTCGAAGCTCGTCTAGGAAGTAACCCTGAATGGAGCAGATTTGAATTCGAGGTTCAGGACATACGTGGCAATCGTATCTTTTTTAAGGACATGAATTTCGAGGTCAAATGTTTCGAGGTCAAATGTTTGGTGTTTGGCCTCTTTTTCTGCTTTTGCATGACTTGACTTTCGCCTTTTAAGGGCTTCAACTGCGAAAGGAATTTAGCTGGAAAAACCAATTCATCCTTCTCACTTTTTTGCTTTCAATCCCTTTTCAAACAGATCTTTTCGGAAATCATATCTGTAAAGACTGAAAAGGACGCCGGATTAAAGATTAAAACTTCGAAGCTTTCGCGTTCGCGAGAGGATCAATATAGGTTTTGCTTCGAAATCCTCAAGATTTCTCCCAAAGATAAAGGGAACGGAGAACTTTCGAAGGATTGGGAGGATGAAATAGAGGCAACCGTTTCTCACTCTTCCCTGGAAGAAGGCTCATCATTTCGATTTAAGATAAGTCCCGGAGTTCCGGACAAATGGATCCCCCCAGACGATATCAAAGCGATTCGGAACACGTACAAGCTTCTTGACAAGAGCGACAGTACTAATATTGAAACTTTCATCAACGATGTTATTGCGCAAGGCAAATTTTGCGATAAATATGGTTACACTACCACGGAGTTACCAGACGAGAAGGTGACGGTCATGATGAAAGTTAAATCAAAAGGCGAGTGGAAAAACATTTTTGAAGCACCCAAGACCTTGGAGAGAGAAAATGGACGGCTTGGTATAGTTGAAGAAACCCATCTAGAGCTAGGCGAAGAATATTTCTTGGACGACAAGAAGGAGAAAACGGGCAAGGTAACTTGTTGACTCAATGCGAATGCAGCAAGAGAACAATGCTGACATTCACAATACTAATCTATTGATGATATACCAATCTGACTTGAGATTGCATATTGATTCTTCTTCTTGTGATTACATAGTTACGCGCGAGGGTGGAATTGAAGTGGGGTAAGAAGAAGTCAGAGTTCCGCATGAACGTGAAAGCGCACAACGAGCCCGTATACCTCGAAATAAAAGCGCCGGACAAGGTTAAGGTTGGGGAAGACCCTAAAAAGATTCAATTTGTAGTTTACAAGGACAGCAACATTAAACACGAACTCGTTCGAAGGAGAAAACGTCGACGTTCACAGGACGATCAGATGAACGATGGGAGGCTTACTGTGTACATAAACGGGAAGAAAATCGACCTGAAGCAAGACTACTCGTACAATCTTCAAATACCAAAGAAAATACCAGGAGATCTTAAAGATGACAAATACCTTGTAAGAGTCGAAGCCAACTTTGATGGGGTTGAGCCTTTTTCGCACGAAAAGGAGATCAATTTGGAACGGGGAGATCCCTTTAAGTGGAAAATTGATGATGATAAAATCTCTTGGAATTGCAGTGGTCACAACACTCATTTTTAAAAATCTAAGCTACGCTGGTGTATATGCTTTCCAGTTTTGAGAAAAGAAGAGAGATTATCGTATGGAGAGCATGCACATAGGTTTCACAGAGCAGAGTTGTTTTAGCAATAACCCCTACTTTTGCAAAATTTGTATTTTCTGTGATCTTCTCTCTCTCTCTCTCTCTCTCTCTCTCTCTCTCTCTCTCTCCCTCTCTTTCTTTCTCTCATCTCTCCCTTCTATGCGATAACGTATGCATTGACAAGTACCGTATTTACGTCTTTGCATCAGCTGGTACCCGAACAAAACAGCTCACGTTAGAAGACAAATACGAAAATCAATTAAAACCAATCGCAAAGAAAAGTGCAAAACTGATGAGAGAGGGCAGCAATAAACAAACTTTAGAAGTAGTAAAAGGGAAGCTCAAGGTAGACATGAAACGTCTTAACCCGGGAGATTACGAGATATTCTTCGACTCATCTAACAAACTGAAGCTGAGGGTAGAACATTCGTTCACGAAGCTGCATGTGGATCCCGAACAGCTCGACCTTAGTCAGGACGGTAAACGTTTACTTAATGTGAATATTGAGGCTCGCTGTGTCTGTGGTGAGGTGTGTTCTGATGAGCGCGGGACGGTGACCTTCAACTATCAACGTGGGAAATCTAAAACGGAAGAAATGGAAGATGGGACGTCTAGAATCACGGTTGAGCGCGATTTGTTGGAGTCTACCTTCAAGGGGAAGGTGACTTATAGCGGAAAAGAAAGACGTGTCAATATAAAAGGTAACAGAGTGTAGCTTGATCTAATTCCTTTGGCTATGTACACACAGCCCACAATTTAGAAAGTAAGAAGAGCAGTCGATATTTTCAAATCCTGAATGATGACGGACCTTCGAAGCTCTGAAAGATTCCAATTTGCATGTAGTTGAGATATATACTGAGAAGATTTGCTGGTAAAATAGTTCCACCGCGCCCTGTTCCCCCGCCTCCTCAATTTGTCTGGAGAAACGTCGGACCGGACCGAAAGACCCGAATAGAGTCAACCCTGTGCGACAAACGTTGGGATGGAGTGGGGTGGAGTGGGGTGGAGTCCTTACTATTGTTGCTATCTTTACTCTGCCCTAAGCACTACTAGACTCATTCTCATTGTTTCTCCTCAGAAATTTCTGCGACGGATACCTTGGAGTCCTCAATGACTACGCTACATTTCGCGTTCCCCGTGCAAGCGACCTTAGTGCTGATCAGAAGACAAAGCTGCATAAGATGCTGTCGATTCGGCTGAAAAAAATCTTGAATTATGTCGTTGTGGACGGGCTTTACTCCAAAATGGGCAAGTGGGTAAGGAAATCCGGGAGAGGCGTGTTGTGGGATACAAGGTAGCTCATTACTCGAGTCTTATCGTTTGTCGAATTACGCAGCACTGATCTGAGGAAATGAGACTTTTTGATGCGTCTTGTTGTGTAAGTACGTATCAGAAGGTGGCTCCCAGATATCGGGTAGAGTCTAAAATTCAGGGACAGCCATGCGTGTCGGATTATATACACGTTCTCGAGGTGGTCTTCCTGCCAGGGCATCAGCACATGACACCGAATCTGAGATGACAAAGAGCGAGAGAGAGAGAGAGAGAGAGAGAGAGAGAGAGTGAGAGCGAAAGGTGACAGTTACAATGATTTCTCAACCACTTCTCAATCTAAATACCTGTTAATCCTTCCTCCTTTCAATCCTTCCTCCTTTCAGAACAAAGAAAGATCATCCAGTCACGCGCAGGTCCTTTTCCCCTGTGAAACCTTGATTCTTTCTAGTATATCCTCACACTGAGCACGATTTCTCTTACCTCAGGAAGGGCCAGAGCCGTCCGTCGTCAGGCATTTTATACACACAAGATGCGGTGGTAGGGACTGCTTACACTCGCTACAAATTTTCCCAGATGGTTTCTAACTTTATGCGGTGTGCTAATATGGAACTAAGGCATGAATTTGGTGGCCAAAAATCTAAAAGAGGCAGAAACAATACGAAAGAATAACAGGTACTTGATTCTAGCAGTCATCTGAGGAACTATCATTTTGAAACTGAAACTTTCGTCTTACTATTCCTCTCGAACATCAGAGAGAAGGGAGTGCCAACTATATGGACGTACAATGGAATCGACGAACTTCGTGCAGGAGGTCGGATGCTTTCAACTCATATTTTGACAAACGTTCTCATATCGCATGGAATAATGCAGGAGTTTACCATGCTCGCAATCCCTATAGCAAAGAAAATGACAAGCCCTTGGGACAACTTGAAACAATTCTTCAAAGGCAAGAAGAGGTTCAAGAGACAACGGAAAGAAACAAAAAGCGAAACTCGAGCTCGTCTTCAAGCTCGAGAAAAGAACCGAGCAAACGGTCCAGACGCAATCACTAGGCCATGGGTCATCTAAACCTCGATTCATTAGCATTCCGGCTGCTCTAGTGCTTCCTCATGTAGCGAGCGCGCACTTGCAATGCATGTAGCCATGCAGCATGCTGCAACTGCTAAGAATCGTGCTTGCTTGCAGTTCTCGAAACAACAAGTTTTGTCATGAACACGATGGCAGCGCGCTGAGATGAATTTTCTCACACATTGGTGACCTTGAAGCTGCTCCATTGTGACTAGATGTCTGTTTTGGTCCGGGCCGCAATTGCGACCGTGCGTGTGCAAACGCGAGACGGATGCAATGAAGTTTTTTGATAACATGCTAGCTAGCATGCACATGGCCATCTTGTGCTAGACATCGCAACGTCGCATGGAGTGTCAAATGTGCATGATGTGATGTTTTGTCTACATTTACAGCTAACGAGGATTAGTTGTAATGCGTACGCAGATCGATGTCACACGCACAGTTTCAACTTTGTGCGCACAGCTATAGCTAGATGGAGACATATGTGCTACATTAGGATGACCATTGAAACAATTTAAACATTTCATTACATCCGTCTCATATGTGCGATCCATTCTACATGCTTGACATCATAGCAGAAACAAACGAGTACAGTTTAAGCGCTGTAGTCGCGGCTTTGCACAGCTATGTTAGGATGACAATTGAACATATTTAACTGATTCATTACATCCGTCTCATACATAGGTACACAACCAATACATCGACAGATTATTGAACTATCTTCAGCACTTCGTCTTCATTTCACTGATGAATGCGCTTACTTTATCGCAACAATGATGTGATGTACACACTAAGATATACGTCGTCATTTGCTAGTAAGCGTTCGGAGCCCCGCGAGTACGTTCGTTACGTCATCATCTTGGAGCCCTAGATCTTCGGTCTATTTTTTCAAAATTTGTGCGCCTTCCTACTTGGTGTTGCCGATTATGCGGCGAAGTTATTGAATCGGGAGCTCGCTCACTTCGACGCTCATGCGTGACGATTGGTGCGTTTCTCTTTATGGTGGTTGTGGTGCTTCTTGTTGTTGTTGTTGTTATTGCTGCCGTCGTGTTTTTGCTAGATCTACTTTTCGACTCCGAATAGGAACTTGTCTGTCTATAGCGTTTATTTCCCTCGGATTCATTGCTGGCCTCGGAGAATCGTTTTCTCGTACGATGCGGCCTGGATTCTGCAACCTTCCTGAGTTCTTTGATGGTGTTATCCTTTCTTTGAATCTCATTCTTCGCTGTCTTATACAAGATGGATATGTTCCTGTATGCAATCGCGAGGCGGTGGCGTAGCTTCTTCACCTGATGGATCAAGTGATCGACCGAATAAATGTGAATGTGCTGTATTGAACTATCACAGTCAGTTTTGTCCGTTGGATTTGTGCGTGAATTTGTGATTGCTTTCCCGCGTTTTCGAGCCTTCATCAACGATCTGTCGTTTAATCATACCTGAGCAGCTTTGACTTCAGCATTCTCCCTACATATCCGTACCTCCTCCTGTGCACTCTCTAGCTCCTGTCCCATCTTATGTAACCTCATATCCTGGAGGGTCCCATTGACGTCACCGTAGAGGTCGTCTTCCTCGTCGCCGCCCCCGTCCATATCCTCCTTCTGTCGAGGCCAAGCCCGGTCGAAAACTGAGGATCAAAAGAGCACATATTTTATTCAAAAAACAAAGATAAGGTGTTGTCGTAGGTGTATAATCACTTGTGTTCTGCCTAGAGCCTAGATCGATGTTGGAGAAGCTGAAAAAGGAACTAATCCTTTCCGTCGACATAGACGTAGTCGCTATTATTGAATAGCCTGAATTGTTACAATATTACCCGGAAATATAATCCACTTAAATCTTAACCCTTTCGTGCTCCAAACAAATAAATCAACAATCCTTCCTTCCCTCCCTCCACCAACTCCACCATACTCAAAACCGACGTGGCCGTGCTGGCCCCTCGATATCTTCCTGATAATCCCTCCGCCTCGGAATTTACAGAAACGCTGAATCACTTTTGACAGTAATACTCGGACGAAAATATGCTTGAGGTACCTCTTCGTTTACCAGACAGACGAGAAGCAAAAACGACCGTTAACTGTATTTTCTTATCCAGAGTGTTGAGAATACGGACGGTGGAAAGGAAAAAGATCAAGAGGAGAAATTGGTAAGTCAATTTGGTCTGCACCTGCTGTAGTAGAATGAAGCAACACACTGTACGGAAAGCAGGGGGAAAACAGCTATATTCCTCTTCTACTCCCTGACCCTTTTAATTCAACCCAATCTATATTTTTGCTTGTTCCCAACATATCTCATTTCCTGAACCTATCACTGTCTTTCCCCCCCTTTGAAGACACCCGGGAAGGCCTACCAGAAGAAGCTGAGGGAATACGCCATCCTGATGGAATAGTAAGAAATTGTAGTCAAAGATGAGGAGGGATGTGAGGAATGAGTGTGGGTCGATGCTAATGGGCCTGAGTATCGCACCAGTACTATATGTAAAATCATATGATGATTGACACTGTTTTTCATAATAGATTTATGTGTGTGTGTGTGTGTGTGTGTGTGTGTGTGTGAAAATATCTGGCAGCAAAACGATGATTGGTCGCGTGGAGAGTGGTGTTTATGTGATACCCGGATTCGAGTCATTGCACCAGTGGTATGGAGTGCTCTTCATCCATGAGGGCGAGTAAGTGCAGCGCGTAGAAGAAGGAGCGGCGACGAAAGCATTAAGTAGGAGCGCGGACAGATGGTGACTCTACCCATTTCCCATCATTGATGTTTATACCTGTTTCAGGTATACAGGAGGCGCGTTTAAGTTCTGCGTCTCGCTACCAGAAATGTCCTCCACCAAACATGCACGCATAAACATAGATCTCAATCGAAATTTCTGATCAGCCACATATAAGACACATCGTATTGTTTTTGGTGTGCGGGCTTTGTATGTCTCTGCTGTAAAAGAGAGAGAGAGAGAGAGAGAGAGAGAGAGAGGGGGGGGGGGGGAGGGGGGGAGGAGAGAAATAGTTTTAATGGCGCTAATAAACGATAAATGCATTGATACCAAACATGATACCAAACAAGCAAACATAAAATACCTCGGCGCTACGTTCCCCTTCCCTGCTTCTGTTGACTGTTACAATTCGTTCCTGAACACCCAAAAACAACTTTTTGTCAAAGCCTTTCGACGAATACGTCTCGCTTGAAGAGTTTTATGCGACTGATTACGTGCGAATATAATCTTGGATTCTGCCTATTTAAGGTATCCAACTGAAGGAGAACCGAAAGTTGTATTCGACATAAACATATTCCATCCGCTCATCTCCCCAAAGTCCCGGCAGCTCGATCTCAAACCGGCCAATGTGCGTGTTGTTAAGATTCAAACTAATCATTATAATGATGATGATGCTGATGGTGAGGAGAAGGATGAGGAGGAGGATACGCAGGAGAAAAACAACAATATAGAACACGTATTTCCAAGCTAAGAATTGTTCAGTTGAATTTCGGGGGGGGGGGGGGGAGGGTGGAGAATCGAAATCGGCCGATTCGCATTTTAATATTGTGTGTTAGTATATTGGCACCGTAGTGGCATGTGTGCCGATGATGATGCTTCTTTTTTGTAATTCCTTCACACTTGAAGTTACCCACTTCTGGAGGAGGCCCTGCTGGTGGCTATATTCTCAAATTGATGACGTATATTAAAGAGGTGATACTACTGCTGCTGCTGCTGCTACTACTACTACTACAACTGCTACTTTTGGTTGGGTCTCCTCTCCGAAACCCCGGAACTAACCCGTACAGTCATATCATATATACACGAGCACATATAAAACGTATCTATGCATACGCGTCAATTGTTACATGACGTATTAAAAGATGCATGGCACACACACAATTGCTGCACAACGTGGCAGGCGTTTTACTTTCACGAAAAGTTCTGGCGCGATCTTGAAGACGACGAGGAGGGGGGAGGTGTGGAGATCGATGGCGATAAGAAAACTGAAGACGAGAATGCTGGGCCTGAAAAAGACGATTGTGACAAGAAAGCAGTTGCTTTAAGGAAGGGAAAGGAGCTCAACCTTTGCCACAATCCCGACGCAGCAAAATTGTTAGTTGTAACCCCCCCCCCTTCCCCACCCCCCTCCACACACAACGAAAAGTAGTAAAATGGAGGGTAAATTCTAGGGAGAGAGAGTGGAACCGTGACTAATTGTCGACACAGCCATTCTGAACTGTTGTATCACCCCCTTCTCTCCCCCCCGTTTGGTTTCAAGATACCTTAAGGATTCAGAAGCATTTAAGCTCAGAGCGAACGTAAAACAATATGCGTATGAAGAAGGATAGTAAAGCACATGCAGAACTATGCACAACTAGTACAGTACATCCTGCAGCTATCAGTTTTTTATTGTTTCTGCATACCAACACTTTGATTTGCAGGAGAGCGTGCGCGAGTCTCTTGATAGGATGAAGATTGGTGCAGATCCCTCATCATCGCTTCGCTTCGGCCCCTATATGGACAGCCACGAGGTGGTTAGGGAGAAGATTATACGTGCAGGAGCTCAGCGCGCGAACAGGTTCAAGGGACGAAGTGCACGAGGGAGAAGAAGAGGCAACGATTATCTATCCTGGTTCGATCCCGGTGTAAGGGGAATGAACATAACGTGATTCATGTATGCACCATGATATATGAAGTGTCTCAGCAGCATTGATAAACATGATTGAAGTCATGTGTGTGGGCATAGCATGTGTGCTGGTCGAGACACGTTGGCGAACAATTTGAAAACGCTGATCGGTGATCATGGCGTACGTTGTGACAATAAACTAGATATAGACAAAATGCAACGATCGGAGCCGCGCAAAATGGAGCATGCTGCTACGCGTCGTCATGCAACACCAGAAGAATCCAGCTAGCCAGACTGTCTACATCTTCAACTGTGCACCATTCTAGCATTCCAGCATTCTAGCATTCTAGCTGGCATGCACAAATGCTAGAATGGCATGCATCGCACGGCGAAACGACAGGGCACTTCTAGCACTTGCATCTGTGGATGCATCGACTCGACTTGCAACGTGTGCCACAACTTCAATCAGACTTCGCGCACCAATGCTGCATCTCGAAGCCCGCGCTGCTCGCAAGCTAGCAAAGGCCAGAAGGTGCCATGCTAGCATGCTAGCATGCGCACAGCATGTAGCGCGTACCACTACGCGGGCACAAGTCACGTGCGACAACAAAGGGGTTGTCGCGGATATAGAATATAGATAACGTAGATATTAATACAGCATAGGCACGTGGGTTCCGGCGGGACTCATGGCAGCACACCGGAAGTGTGCTGCCCCACGTGCGGCGGCATTCGCGAAAGCTTCGCGAATGATTACGCAGTGCACGATTTAATAAAAATATAATCTTTAATAAAAATAAACACAACTCTTCAAAAGGAAGCAAACGTGCCTTTCCCCCCCCCTGCCTACTTGTGCACGTAGCGCCTCGGCCTGTGAACACCTTACGCGCAACAACCTTTGGCTTCCACACACGGGAAACGATTTGACTAACAATGTCACAGCAGCTAGAAGAACAGCAGGACTTTGGCTCGCAGGCCGTGCAAGGGCACGAGCAGAAACAGGAAAGGAAGGGCGATACGGACGCTAAGGAAGGAGGAGGAACACCTCCACAGGCACCGCCGGGACCAGCACCCGGGATTAAGAAAGCAGATGCAGCAGCAGAGGCACTGGAGAACTTCTACGAGGCGGCAGCAGAGGCACTGGAGAACTTCTACGAGGCGGACGACGAGGACGTGGCCGCCGAAAGCAAGAAGGTCGTAATGGCATTACGAGCCTTGCGACCCAGGGCGAGCAACTACGCCAAACTGAAAGTATCGATAGAATACAAGTATCAGACACATGATGTTTGGGCAGCTATCATGCAGGACATCATGGATTACGAAGCAGACTTACCTCCAGAGTGGGCAGCTTTGTTTAGGAACGACGGGGGTCTGGGCGCCTCGCGGGGGACGACCCAGAGCACCGTCAAGCAGCAGCAGCCGGTACAGCGGAACACCCAGTTCATGTCTGTTAAAACAGCACCGGTTATGATAACGAAATACAACGGGAAAAGAGGTGAGGCAAGGAGGTGGTGGAAGAACGCTAGGAGTATACTCTGCGACTTTACCCCTAACCCCACCGAAAACGACAAGCTCAAATGGCTAGCTATAATAAAGCAAGCCATGGACCTTTACGAGACAGGCAGGACCCGGATCAGGCAGCTAGAGAAAATACACACTACAGTTAGTGGGCTACGAGACGTTGAGGCGATAATGAAGGCTTTTGTAAATGAACAGGATGCTAACTCCCTACCCCAGGCTATTAGAAAATACAGAGCAATGATGCAGCATGAGAGAGAACCTGTTAGAGACTTTGCCACGCGCTTCCAGGATATGATCGACGAACTACATGATTTTAATTACAACACAGGTGATGATCAGGCAAGGTTTGAAGAGTTCAAGTTAAAGATAAAGGAATCCACTTACGTTACGGAGAAAGGCTACACCACGATGGAGGCAGCAGTGCAGGCTATATCCCTACGCGAGCAGGAGCAGGACCGCAAGTTTACCAGCCCTAAGGTACCTGGCATAGGAAACATTAACGCTATTAAGCCGCAGCGAGACTGGTACAAGGACAGGGAAGGTAACCGACGTTGCGGATACTGCTCACGTAAAGGGAAACACACCGCTAAAGACTGCAGAGACAGGAAAGAAGGACGACCCAGGATGACGATCAGGCAGCTCAACGAACACTACGAGAAGTTAAAGAGAAAGAAAGGCAGT
>ADNK01001444.1:0-12790 GCA_000320545.1 Bigelowiella natans CCMP2755 | reverse complement strand
TAATGTGGATGAATGACCGTCTCCTCCTCCCCCCCCCCTCCCCCCCCTGCTGCTGCTACAAGGAAGTGGAAAATTACTCTTGTACGCGTCGTTGAATTTGGCCTCCTCGCTGTCTAAAGCCCTGCCCGCCGTCACATATGACTGTGTCGCTGAGACGGCCTTCAAATTGGAAGAGATGAAAGCAGGACTAAGGTCTGGCAACATGCACTATGCTTCGTACTTCTTCAACATTACAGTACAATAATCATCGCTATCCTAATAAGAACTCTGATCGTCGTCATCGTCGTCGCGGCAGCAAGCAACTCGACTCCCTCCCGCCTCTATCCCCTCATTTTACTAACAGGGATAACCTCAGGGCTTGCTTTCGCATGAGATCCAGTCATAGCTAGGGCATCGTGGAAACCCTGTAGATTGTGAGAATGACTTACTTTACAGCCAACAGCACCTAGGTGGGGGCAGCACTTGCGGGTTTTCGTTGTGCTCAGGAACAGACTACCTCGTTAGCCTTTTGTAACTTCATCTTCGCCGTGTGAAAAGACGACTGGAAGGAAAGAAGGGGGGACGTTTTGTCAGATATATGTCTTGTGATGAAACGGGGGAGGGGAAATGATTACCGCGGCTTTCAATAAGGCAACCAGCTCCTTCTTTGTAGCACGAAACTATTCATCGATGTAATTGGTGTAAGTACAAAGCGCATGAGATAATTCTCTTTGTAGCTTGGATTTCTTTTAGCCAACGATACGAACCGCGTGTATGCAAAGTCACCTTAGCCACTCTGTTTTCGAATTCCGGGTCCAATTTCGTCTCCTATTCAAGCACCGTCTTAACTAAATTTTCAATTCAAAAAAGATACGCCTCTCTCTCTTTTCACACTCCGCCGCTCTTCTGACCTCAGCCCGGCCGAGTTTCTGCATCGTCCATTGCGTAAAATTGTTAAACCTCTGCTGGAACGACGAGGCGCGGGAGCGAGTGTCACTCATTGCTGATGTTGCAGCGGATGAAGGACGCTACGTAGAAAAATGGTAGCGCGAGAGCACACGTACGGCGGGGAGGTAAGACAGTACCGAACGTTGTCGTCAAGCTTAAACACTTGGCCTTTTCATCCATTATAATCCCTACTTCTTGTCGTATATTTAAAATACGATCATTTTGCGAGCATCGTTGAAAATATCGGGAACTCCTAGGAACTCCTCTGCTTTGGAATGTTCGCGCTTGGCTGGATTTTGCTCCTTTTCCTTCCTTCCTTTGCGGCGTGTGTACTCGTAGTCGCAAGGGAAAATAACGTGTGCAATTATATTGAAAATATATACACCGACAACATCTATCGAATTCCTGTCCAGATATCGCGCCTTCTTTCTCAACAAAAACAAACCAGAAACTCGGGAGAACCACCACCCAAACAATATGACCGTGAATTACCCTGCATACATCGGCATGCAGCTCCGAAAATATATATCGACATGCCGTCGTCGATTTTCCAACCTGCGACAATCCTCCCGACGATTAGACCAGTAGAAAATGCCCTGTGGGTGATGCACAAAGATTTCATAAATAAAAGACAACACGATCCCGACCCCGTCCACCCGCCGCAGCAAGCGGGGCCGTTAGGGTCTCAGAGTGACGACACCTCGAAGTATTGCCGTTAATCAAGCTTGGTACGGCAGCTACTTCGCAGCCAAAAGCTTTCCTCTGAGTCACTGATTACTCCTTTCCCCAGGACGTGAAGAGACGTCGACGTCGACATTCGCGCGAATCTAGGGCAATGTCGTCGCTCTCTTCGTCGCTGAGGGCGATGCTTGAAGCAATCTGGGGATTCCTCACAACACCTATCACGAGTGTGCTCGGAATTATAAAGGCGGTTGCTATCAGGATCGGAAGAACCACCTTCATTGCGATGTAAGGGGAATGATGTATGGGGCGATGGAGAGAGAGGGGAGGAAGAGATATGGAGAGGGAGAAAAGGGGAAGGTAAAGAATCGGATTGAACTTTATTAATGATGTAATACGATCCTCTCCCACCCTCCACGTAATGATACAAATCAGAGCCGGGTTGATAGGACTGTTCCTCGTTTCAGTGCTCACGTTCTTTTCGTCCACGCTGATCTATGCTGCGGTCTACAATCTATACATCCCCGTGGCAGTCCATGAGCTACCAGCCTACTTTGACTATGCCCAGGTTGTTTATAACAACTTTGAGAATGCGATGGGCGCGTGTTGCTTCTTACCCCCCCCTGCAAGAGGCGCAATCACTCTCTGCATGCAGAAACATATATCTAACATACGCCTCACCAGGGTCTGAATTCGGCAAGTTTTCCCAAGAGGCCACAACCACCCACAGCATTGGTCAAGTTGCTGGAAAAAGACAGGCAATGGGCTCATCACGGAAGCAGGTCGTCTCCCCACACCCCTTGTTCTATTTCCCTCGTCGCAGCCTTCAGCATCTATCTCGTAGCTATTAGATGGAGCTTGCGTCGCCATTGTTCTTTATCATTTCTTCTTCTTCTTCCTCCTCCTCCTCCTCCTCCTCCTTATCATTATGTCTCTAGGCTCAACCTCACGAGGTCGATGTACAGCGAGTCACCGTTCCTCCTGATCACTGATGTGGAATATGACTTCCGCCTCCTACTGCACGTGGCCATCACCAAGGCACATACGACGACTACTGCTTATTATTGCTACTACTACTACTACTACTACTACTACTACTACTTATACTGCTGTTGATTTGCGGCTGTGATGATGCTACCTCGCCATCTCTTTCTTTTCCCGCTCAAAAAAGTTGTTGAGAGACGAGAACGTACGATAGCGTATGGGGGGAGAGAATGCTTGCCAGCTTTGTTTCATAATCTTCAGCAATGACAACAATCCCTCATCATTCCATCGCTTCCTCCTATTCTTCTCAGCGAAACCTTGAAATCGGATCGTTTATGGCGAAAATGGAGATTCTAGCGGACCACCAGCAGGTGAGGGCGTCCCAAATTTGGGGAGGGGGGAGGGGTGAGTGGAGATGGAAGTGACTTGCGGTCAGTACTGTTTGCTACCAGTGACGAGCTGTCGTCATCATCATCATCATCATCACCATCATCATCATCATCATCGTTGTCACTATTCATGACTACATCATCACCAGCAGCGCCATCACCTTCGGTTTCATCATAGGTATCAGAGCTGATAGACCCACGTTCCCTGACGGAGACTCAGGTCGACAAGTGCCGAGAGGGGGAGGGGGAGTTCCAAACCTGCCTCACTGAGGAAACGCGCTCCAACGAAATCGCCATATCTAGCGATCTGCGCTATACGGTTGTTGTACAGAAACAAAGGATAGAAACCTCGTACGCACACACACGTATAAATATATATATATATATATATATATATATATATATAATGTATTTGTATTGAGAAGATTATGCATATATGACGTCATATGCTCTCCTTGTAGCTCACTGTTGGTACGCTATCGTACGTGCCTCCTGTCAATGTGAAGGAGGTAAACACCTCTGATAGTCATCTTGGCACAATATCCCACCCCCCCCCCCCCTCCCCCCGACACTATAGGATATATCACGCCGCAAATTCGATACGATCGCCTCATCCTCGCGCCCTGTGACCATTCCATTCCGCCTCATTTCAAGCTCGCTAAATGGGTGGTGGGGGGCACCGTCCTCCTGGTTCTTTTCCCTCTTCCAGCTGCTCTCCCCCTCCTCCTCCTCGTCTTTTGGCGTGGTCGACGATTCGGTGACGCTTTCCGTGCCTCTTATCGAGAAATTCAGAGAGCATCCTTACATCCGGTCTGCCATTGTGCGTGTCGTGCTGAGCGACACGGTGCAGGTCACCAAGGCGTCGATTCACATCAAAACGCAACTCAAAGGTACGAGTGGAGGCGCGGACCGCACGGCGATGGAGAGGCGAGCAGACGGCATGTGCAGGATCTGAGATCTATGCGTGTGTGCGTGTGTGTAGTTGTGAGAGTGTGAGCGTGCATTTTGTGTGTGCGTGGTGTCAATGTGTGTTTGCCGGGGAATGGGCAAATTTGTATATTACACGTACATATATGCACATATATGTATATATGTGTGTACATATATGTGCATATCTGTGTGTGTGTGTGTGTGTGTGAGTGAGTGAGTGTGTATGCGTGCGTATAAATATTTATTTCGTATCGGTGTACTACTTTATTGTGCTGCAGGGCTGCGCTACATGATGTACCACTGGTCAATGATCACAGCTCTAGCCGGAATCAGCATCCTCTTCCTCATCCAGGTCGGAATTTGTTGCTGATGATAATTAACATGATGATGATGATGATGATGATGAAAGGAGTCAAGGATTCCAAAACACACACACACACACACACATTTTCCTTTATTTGAGTTTGTCCCGTCTACGTGGGAAGAGGGATCAGTAGATAGATGACTTGCGGCTCTCTTTCTCTCTCTAGCCGACACGTTGGCTTCATGCCGCCTTGGCACAACATCGCCACCTTCTTCATCATTTCGATCGTATATCGTCATCACCGTCGTCTGTCGTCGACCCTGCGGATGCCATGCTCCCATCCTTTCCCCCCACACGTTCCACGCAGATGGAAAATGAACAACAACTTGACCGATCCCCACCGATCCTCACCGACACAATTTCCACCTTTATAGACGGCGGCTCTTGTTGGCGCCATATACGCTCTGTGGCTACAGTGCGGGCGACCTGACTACTTTCCAGAATTCGAAGACGATTCTCCGAGCTATGGCGGAGCTCAGCGCGTGCCGATAAGGCGGCTTCCTACGGACGAGGGCGACGGGGATGACTTGTTTTATGATGGGGAGGAAAAAGAGGATATCGGCAACGACGATGTCATAGCAGAGGCGGCAGAGGACGCCGCTAGTATGACTGAGGAAAAACTGCCCAAAACTGCCAACGGTGGTCTTGCGCAAGGCGAACCTGCATCTGAACACAAGATCCGAGAGTCTTTCTGATGCGTGAAGGATTGCTAATAACAATGTGTAAAAACTTACAACGTAGATCGACGTGTGCGTCTGTCGTCGCAGACATACGGACATCGCATATATGAGACGGATTTAATGAATAGATTAATTGCATTTTTCAATGGTCATCCTAATAATGTAGCTGTGCAAAGCGGGTATAATGCATGTGTGGATGAAGGACTCCAACGCTATGAGGTTTTCGGGCGCGCCATGTTCAGCCATCGGCGATCGGTGCGATGCCTTGCACATTGTGTATGCGCTGCGATGTCTAGTCGCGAACTAGCAATTACACGCAGTCGCCGCGGTGCACTACTTTAGTAAATAACGCACAAATCAAAAATGGAGGAAGAATTCTACAGCGTATTGGCCTGCTAGCTTGCCTCCCCTTGACAACTGGTCAGGATTTTTCCAACTACGGAAGATCAATTTAATTGCATACCGTAAATGCCTGCAAGCGAGACGACATGTAATATAATAACGCGCATCGCTGGGTCATTTTGCTGTTCATTAGCGGCAATTTTTCGTTGAGCAAGGTCGATACGAAGAGTGGAAAAGATTAACTAGATAAGCTGGAATTGAAGGTTATTACTAAGTCATCCATTTATCATTACTTCAAGTCTTTATGTTCATCCTTGTTTCGGCATTTTGGAGGGTCGTGAGCTGCTTTCGCTGGGAATGCAACGGGAGAAAGAAGGTCAGGATAGAAGGTGTTTGCGATGAGTCAGGGAAAGAAAAAGTGGTTCCTTTTAAGCCCTCTCTTTCTCTCTTCTCTTTCTGCATGCAAAATTACACGTGTATGAAATGGGAATGACCAACAGGGGGAGGGGATAATGAGAAGATTTCTGCAAAACAATACTGGACTGATCACAATTGCCCTCCCGCCCCCCCCCCCCTAACACCACCTTGCATCCATCATCTTCCGGATACGCTTCTTCAATACCCGTAGTGGGTCGCTAGTGAGGAGGGGGGAGGGGGCGGAAATGAAGAAGAGGGGGAAGATACGTAAGAGGAAATAGGAAGAGAGGGACTGATCATGCTAGCATGACAACGATGGGGAATCGAAGAAAGTTCTCTTTTCCTCCTAAAAGGAAATGACAGCAGGATTTATAAAATTACACCTGAAAATAGGGCCAAGGAGCGTCGTCAAGGCGATTCTGTGCTTCGACAACTCCTTGAATATCTCCATCAGCTCCGAGGACGTCATTTCTTACGCAGAGGATGATAAAAAATGGCGGGAAAGTGGGGGGGGGGGGGGGGGAGTTGAGAAGGAGTAGCAAAAGGAAAGAAAACAAATGGTTGAGGCGATTGTAGTACACCCAACTCAAAAGAGGTACTCCCCCCCCCACCCCCCGTCCTCCTCTCTCTCTCTCTCTGTGTGTGTTAATATCCTCTCATTATGCTACTTTCTCCCGAGAATATAAGCAACGATGGAGGTTTCTCTCTTCTGTGGGGATTCATCATTGAATTTCCATCTACTCGTGTTGATGGGAAACGCCATTTGAGCCATTCAGGGCTCCGTCACGTTGTTTTTGGCACGAGCCCACGAACGATTGCATTTCACATCTCCCTTTCTCTCCCTTCTTTACTGCCTTCCCCTCCTTCTCCTCCTCTCTCTGCTCTTTCTGTGCTGCCTTGGCGAACATTCCCACCCACTACCAGCAGCCTCTCCTACCACTTCCTACTACACCGAGCCTTGCTGCACAATGCTATGAGAATGACGAGTAAATATGCACACACTTTCATCGATGACAGTTATCGCTTCCTGCCATGTCGTCTCCAACAAGATAATGAACTCGTCTAGCTCAGATCTAGCCTTTTTTTGGGGAGGGGGGGGAGATGGGGTGGGGAGGCGAGCAAGTAGACAGTTTTGAAAAGAGACGAGGGAATCAAAGCAAGATCGAGTATTGATTGATTCAATGAGGTTGATAGGTTGATAGAAGGAAACAGTAAGATTTACTTTCACACACACACACACACACGCACACATACACCAACAGATCACGGTCATGCTTTCCTTCCGAACCCCTCTCACCATGCGCGGCTACCTCCCCTTCCGGCACTTTCCCGCGCTTCACCAACGCGCTCACTAGGGGCTGACAGGTACACGCAACAGAGTTAGATGCGCTACTACTCTTCCATTTGATTTAATCAGCGTGTGGATGTTGTATCCGTGTCCCTTCTTCATAATATATATATATATATATATATATATATATATATATATGTGTGTGTGTGTGTGTGTGTGTGTTTACATATATGTGTATTCACTATCTATCGCTTCTCAGTCTTCTTCACAGCACAGCTGTCCGTTCCAGGCGTGCTGCGGTGACTGACCGTCGTTACTGTCTTTAGAATGAGGAGAGCGTTGTTCGCGTCCTTTGCCTTGGCGTAGTTGCGGGCCAGCCTGTAGATATAATGACGGGAATAAAAATATTTCTCATGCATGCTTGCATGTGTATGTGTGCGTGCGTGTGTGTGTGTGTGTACAAATGTCTTCTAGATATCTAATATGGGACTCTTCCATTCGGATACCCTCTCCGTCACTCTTTGCACGCCCAAATCGCCGCTTGTGTTGTTTGTCCCACTACTTACTTGATGTGATGCTCGAAGTGCTCCATGGCCTCCAACACGTCGATTCCCTTTGTGTTGTTTTTGTGGCAGAGAGAGAGAGAGAGAGAGAGAGAGAGAGAGAGAGAGAGAGACCAGTGTTCATAAACGCAACACGACTGCTTCTTGTGCATATGTGCTCGATGTTTTTATGTGCGATTAGGCCCAGTCTGAAAGATAGCGCGCTATTATCTCTCTCTCTCCCTCCCCCCTTCTCCTCTGCGTTATAGTGCATGCACGGTACATATCCATCCAACCTGATCATCAAGCATCGTTTTGATCTCGTTACCAATGGCCACGAAATCGGCAGCCTTGCGGCTCTCCTATTGTTTATATCAATGGCATGGGATATCAGACGCGCACATCTACACCGTTGGTGTTATGAGAGGCATTAGTAGAAGAGCTGTAGCGAAAGGGAGAGAAAGAGGAGGAGAAAGAGGAGGTGAGAGGAAGATGAAGGATTCATAAAACACTGTCGTCATTGATTTTAGATTCCGCAGAGGGGAGCACAGCAAGAGGGTTCGGCATCCTCAAGAAGTTGCGACCTACCTCTAGCAACCTTTCAACCTCTTCGGGATAATTCACGATAACCTTTTCGACGCACACAAAATTGATTTCATGGTGATCTTGCAGCATATTTGTCTATGATTACCCTTGCAAGCACCATCTCGAGACGATGGCGGGATAGCGGGGCCATCAGATATCCCAAGTCGTATTTCTCTACCGCTGATACGAAACGCAGCCACGTTGTAATTGCGTATTCCCGCTCCCCCCCCTCCTCTCTCACTTCCCCTTTTTTCTCACTCTTCGTTCTCTACGTGCATGTGTGTGTGCATGTGTGTGTGTGTGTGTGTGTGTGTGTGTGTGTGTGCGTGTGTGTGTGGAATATCTTGCTAACAAGTATTCCATCCACACAAGTTCCTCTTCACAGACACCATTGCAGTCCTGTGCAACAACCCGAAATCTCCCTCGTCCCACTTTCTCCTCAAAATTAAAACAAACACTCAAATATCAATACGTTGCGAGTCTTTCCCATCTGTCTTCTTCGCGTCACCAGAGGGGCTGATAGCCTCGGGCTTGGACGCCATTGTGCCAAGAGATCGGGTAGGGGTTGATCCGGGATTCGAAATTCCCCCAGCCAATACTATCTACCAACGCCCAAACGCCTGGAATTCCGCCCTGCGTCATGATAAAACCAATCCAACTTCGCCCACAAACAAGCTGAAGCTTGTCGCAGAGGCCTAAGCCCATGCCATTACTTAACTCATTTCCGGACTGTGGGCTGGACAACCCTGTCCGTGTGGTACCTTTCTCGTACATCTTTTGGGTAGGGGGGTACAAATGAAGGTGAAATTGCGCCTGCGACATCTATCTGGCGGCTCATTGAGCTGTATTTTCAGGCGTTCCGAGCCTACCGACCGGCCGCTCGGCCGGTCGGTAGGCTGGATGACCAGCACCAACTGTAAGGCTCAGCTCCCCGCGTTTAACTTTTTTAGGCAGCTGACATGTCTTGCGATTTTATTTAAAATTCGTCGAATATTGGTTGACGCATTAAGAAATTACCCTATGATATTACGCTAAGTAAAAGTTGCCTGCTCTATGTAAGGGTCAGAAAATACTTCCGTCTTAGCTAGTTGCCTTAGACGTCGCCTGGGTTTCGCCCCCCCCTCGCCTCCATATTCCTGAGAGACGAGACTGATTCAGCCTACCCAGAAATAATATCGTCGAGATGCCGTCTGAAAACGGTGTGTATTCGAAATCTGACATCTGTGCCCTCCGCCCCGCCCCATCCCTGACCCTTTTCGTCGTGATTCATTCTTTCAGATGCGGGCGGAAATGGGAAGAAGGTCGAGTACTTCATGGGGGTGGACTGCGGCAGTGGGTCTGTGCGGGTACATTAACTAAAATCGTATAAGCCCATCGAGTTACTATGTACACCGCAGTTCTGATGATCGTACGTCTGCCATACCAGGTCGGAATCTGCGACAGCACCGGCCGGCTGTTGGCCTGGAGCGTGGTGAGTCTTTCAGATGGATAATCTTTCGCATCCTTTTCTTTATCACATTGCTGTTAGGCTTGCGATAGAGATTGTGCGTCTATAATATAAACATCTAACTAACCCTAAACATCTCCCCCCCCCCCCAAAATTCTAGGAGAAGATCTCCACCAATAACCCTCGTGTCGACTACTACGAGCAATCCAGCGATGAGGTGAGCTCCAATTGACACGATGATGTAGATCATCACGATTTTCGAGAGTAAATTAGGATGCTTCCCGTTAAAACTTTGATCAAACGAGGAAGGGGGGTGGGCTCGTCTCCTCATCCTTTCCTGGGGCATGCACTTTGTCCTTCTACTCTACTGCTTCGCTCACTTCTTCCTGCTGTGAAAATTCTGCCACTCAGATTTGGGGAAAAGTGTGCAAGGCGTCAAAGGATACACTCGCGAAGGCTAAGGACGTCACCCCAGAGAAAATAAGGGGTATAGGATTCGACGCCACGTGCTCGCTTGTCGTCCTTGACAAAAAGGTGCGCAATCTCACGCATCTCACCCAACGCAGCGGCAGTGCATATATGGCATTCAGCTAGTTGAAGGAAGACCGAAAAGCAGGACACAGCCGCGTGCCTTCCCATGCTTATCTTCCTTGCTACTTTTCTCTTCTCACTTCCAGGACCGTCCGCTGAGTGTTAGCATTGGAGAATCTCGGAATGACGATAGATGGAACATCATCATGTGGCGTGACCACCGCGCGTACGTGCAGCACAAAGATCGCAAGCATCTCAATTTTTCATCTTGACAACTACCATCATCAACACGCTAGCATGCCACCCGTATAGAGGGACACTCATAACCCCTTTTCTGCTACTACTCGCTCGTCGTTCAGCTATAAGGAAACGGACGAAATAAACGCGACAAATCACGAGGTCCTCAAGTATGTTGGCGGGCAAGTATCGATTGAGATGGAGGTAAAGCGAAGAATGGGAGGAGGAGGAGGAGGAGGAGGAGGAGAAGCAGGGAGAGGGAACCCATTTTGGAAAAGGAAGTTTCTTTCCTTCTATTGCTCTCAGTCGTTCGTTTTGATCCCCTTCAATTCTGCTCTCTCTCTCTCTCTCTCTCTCTCTCTCTCTCTCTCTCTGTGTGTGTGTGTGTGTGTGTATCCCTCTTCTTCTCTCATCCCTTCCTTTCCCCAGACTCCAAAGCTGATGTGGCTTAAGAGGCGGAAGAAAATGACGTTTGAAAGTAGTAGTTTCACCAGCACGTAGTTCTCCCTCATCGACGATTCGAACGATGACGAAGTACTGAGTCGCCACCCACTATGTACGTGATAACACCACTCGGTCGTATTTCACATCAGATGCGGGAAAGTTCATGGACCTCACAGACTTCCTTGCGTATCGAGCGACGGAGGTATTATACATGTGCGTACTTGCCTGCATGTTGGACATTCCTACCGAAAATCTACTCCGCAACTAGGTGATGCTATTAGCTTCCTCTCCGTCTAAATCACATAATGTCCTCCTCCTCCATTTCTTCTTGTTTCCTTCCCCTTCAGGTCGACGTGCGAAGCAAATGCACCCTTGCTTGCAAATGGACGTATCTCCCACACAAAGCTGCAGCAGGTATCTTTTTCGTGCTGGTAGCAGCAGTAGTAGTAGTAGTGGCAGGCGGTGGCCGGATCTTGGTCGTACGGCGTTGTCTTCTTCCTTCATCAGGATCATCATCATCATCATTATCATCATCATCGTAGTGAAAGAAGTTAAAACCTTCCCGTCTCTCCCCCCCCCCTTCCCCCCCGTAACATTATAGCTGGAAACGCGTCGGCGGGCTGGTCGGCTGATTTCTTCAAGAAGATAGGACTGGAGGAGCTGGTGGCAGAGAACTACGAGCGCATTGGACAGACAGTGAAAGACATCGGCGAGAAGATTGGCGGTCTTAGTGAGCAGGCTGCGAAGGAGATGGGACTGATCCCAGGTAATCTAACACCGAGACCACCACTTGAAGGGAGAAGATGAGGAAGGGGGGGGGGGGAGGAGGGAGAGGCGGGGACTCGGTCGATGATGCTTTTTGCTTTTGTTCGCCGCTTTTTCGTGCACAGGTACGGTTGTGGGTGTCGGCCTCATCGACGCTCATGCCGGGGCCCTTGGAACGCTCGGAGCGAAGGTAGAGAAGAAGAACGGAGTCGATATCCCACTGGGGAGGCGGATGGCGTTGATATGCGGCACCTCCACGTGCCACCTGACGCTTTCGAAAGAGCCTCACTTCGTTCCAGGCGTGTGGGGACCGTTCGCAGATGCCGTCGTTGGCGGCTACTGGGTGCTTGAACCTGGGCAGGTAATGATATTGGCGGGGGGAGAGAGAGAGTGGGGGGGGGGGGGGGGGGAAGGGAGAGAAGAATCGCTCAGATGATGATGATATTGATGATGATGGGGGGATGATAGCGATTGGAAGAGCAACGCAACACAGCAAGATTGTGCGCCATAATCAGTGTCGTCGTCACTGTCGCAAACGGCAAGAAAAGGCACCTGTCCTCCCTCTCTTCTTCTTTATTGTCTTTCCACACTACAACTACTACTACTACTACTACTACTACTACAACTACTTCTTGTAGTCGGACCCTGCTTTGACTACTGCTAAACATTACTCTAAGAACTACGATTACTTACACAACAACAACTACTACTACTACTACTACTACTGCTGCTGCTACTGCTACTGCTACCAATAAGGTGTACCCTGAGCAAGACCCTGCGCTAGCACTGTACCATGAGCGTAAGTATGAGGTGTTCCGGCGATTGTACAAAGACCATCTCGCCTACCGGGACATTATGAGATGCAAGCCGACAAAAGAAGAGGTAGGGAGGGGGGGGGGGGGGGGGGGGGGGGGAAAAAAAAAAAATCCCTCAAATGATGATGATATTGATGAGGGGGGGGGATGATAGCGATTGGAAAAACAACCCAACCCAGCAAGATTGTGCCCCATAATCAGTGGCGTCCTCCCTGTCCCAAACGGGAAAAAAAGGGCCCCGTCCCCCCCCCCTTCTTCTTTATTGGCTTTCCACACTACAACTACTACTACTACTACTACTACTACTACAACTACTTCTTGTAGTCGGACCCCGGTTTGACTACCGCTAAACATTACTCTAAGAACTTCGATTACTTATCCAACAACTACTACTACAACTACTACTACTACGGCTGGTG
>ADNK01001445.1:0-15705 GCA_000320545.1 Bigelowiella natans CCMP2755 | reverse complement strand
TGTTTTGGTTGCTGCTCACGCTGATGCTGATGCTGCTTGCCGCTGCTTTAGGGTGCGCTACGATACGACAGCGGAGACGCGAGCGCTGAGGCTGGCCAACAAGACGCTTTCAAGGGTCAAAGAATGGAAAGTAAGGAAGAAGACGCCCCTGCAACGACATCAACATCAGCAGGGCGGGGGGGATGAGCAGGGGAGGAAAAGCAACGCGTTGGCGTCGTCATCAGAACGGGAGGAGAACCGCAGAGTGGCGGAAAATATAGTCAGCAGCCTCATTACTAGCCAAGGGGAGGGGGCGGGCCAGCTCAGCGCCACTGCTAACACTCCAGGTAGTCATACAAGGTCAGCTGCCGCTACATCCTCCTCCTCCTCCTCCTCCTCCTCCGTGTACGTCTCTGGGTTGCCCTTCGCCACGTCTGCGGAGGAATTGCGAACGCTCTTTCGAGACTGTGGGCCCATCCTGGAGGTCCGCGTCCCGCGCAGCGCGGCGGGAAAGCCGAAGGGGTATGCGTTCGTGGACTTTGGCCGCCCTTCCACAAGGGCGGGGGGGGGGCGGGGAGGGCGGGGAGTGGACGCCACCGATAATAAGGAGGGGCAGGAAGCTGCGCTCGCTGCTTTGGAGCTGGATCAGATCGAGCTGAAGGGACGCTACCTGAATGTCTCCCTCGCAACCAACAAGAACTACGAGCAGCCGTATGATCGACCGCTCAGGGCCAGGCCTCCCTTCTGCAAGACGGTAACAATGCCAGCAGCAGCAGCAGTAGGAGGAGGAGTGTTCCTCGCAGCATATTCTTGTCCTTATTGTGGTTGCGACCGCTTGAACGTTGCCATCACTTTGCTACTTTTCCCCACTGCTGCTGCTGCATCTGATGGTCTAATCTGACTCGTTCCTGCTGCCGCTCACAGGTTTTCGTCGGAAATCTGCACTGGGACGTCGAGGAGGAGGAGCTCAAGAAGGCGTTCTTGCCATGCGGGGTGGTAAAGGATGTTCGCATCGCCTTCAGGTTCGTTTCCGCACGGAGCAGGAGAATGGGCTAGCGAAAAGGCTTATTATAGCTCTCAATAGGGGCGGTAGCGGTAGCCGATGCTGGGAGCTGCGGTTCTAACAGACGCAACCTCATTTCCCTCTCTGCCATACGTGTATGAATTCGTGATTACATAAATGTATATACGCATACGTATATGTGTGTGTGTGTGTGTGTGTGTGTTTTGTATGTTGCTGATTAGGGGCCGCCGTCCTCTTGGTTATGCTCATGTCGAGTTTGCGACGGAGAGAGCTGTTGACGTAGTACGTGATAATGGATGTTTACTGGATCAGACCACGACGACGATAACAACAACAACAACAACAACAACTTTCGACAGCAGCAAAATCGCATGGCAGTAGCACATACGCGATGTGCGCACCCTCATTTTTGGGACGCAACTGAAAAATATGCATATTAACATATGTATGCATTGTTCTCACTCGCGCTTCCTCTCCCTCCGCCGCGTCATCATCCCGCATTCTCAACGCCCCTGAAATAGGCAATCCGGATCATGACCGGCGCTCGAATTCGGGACAGGTTTACGATGCGCAACCATCATGGACAATGCGATTTACACCAGCAGCGGCCCTTTCAATTGCAGGCCTACCCTCGCAGCATCCTCTACTCCAATCATCATCACCATCATCATCATTCGAATCATTATCATCTATATGAATCATTCATTTATCGGAATATCATATCCATCAGGCCGATGAGGATCGACTACGCGGCTCCTATGAGCAGTAAGACTCGCAGAAAGGGCCAGCGACAGTAGCTTGCGCTGATACCAAGCTAGAAATGGATGATGGAAAGAAAAGCTACGACAATCTACCTTATTAACAACGGAGTAAATGCAATGCTCCTCATGCTGCACCCAGTCCACGCAAGATAATTCAGTAGCTCAGCTTAGCATTAGACTTCGTCGAATACAAATTGTGACACCATGAGAACAGAGAAGATGTTGTAACAACACCGTCTTCAGTAAGCTGTTACAACGTAGTTATAATTACATTGCCTCCATTTGAATAACTAGCATATGCGCACATCGCTGAAGGTCTAGCTAGCGGCATGTACGTGCGCAAGCCTCGATGCATGTGCACACATATCTAAATATGTGGCGGATGTAATGAAATGATTACATTTATTCAATTTTCATCCTAATGTAGTTACGACACAGAGCGGCGGCTACAGCGCTCATATTCTATTTGTTCGTTGCATACATGGCGCGTAGTATGAAAAATCCAATTCATGTAGGCATTGGTTAGAGGCTAGCTACCGTGAGAAACATAATGTAACTTAGTTTTGCCTGCGTAGCGTAGCACCGCATTGCGCTTCGCTGCTCCTTACATGGCAAACAAAGCTGCACTCACATGCACACACAGCGCTATCGATACGTAGAGCTATCTCATCCAACAATGCAATGTATCCATGATGTATCATTGTCATTGCAACAATTTTGTGTGTGTGTGTGTGTGCGTGCGTATGTTGTGTGTATTAAATAAAATTTTTGACGACATCATCTCGCTGAGGATGGCGGGCGGATGAACAGCATAGCAGCGAGAATGCAGACGGAGAGTATTCCAGAAGTTGCCCCTATGGTCGATATCACTTCAATTCGACTCAAGTTTCTCTGGGCAGTCTGATTCTCTTCAGGAGGCCGTACCCTATTGCCCTTATGCCCCGACGATGGCGCCATCGTGACCACAGCTCCTCCTTTTGATTCCGTACTGGCCTCAGTGCCCTCGATCGTCTCTCCCTTCATCACGATATTATTCAGGTGGGCTCTGACCTCCATTCGAAACTGGCTGAGCTGGGCACTTGTTTGATTCGCGTACTCTTCCATCGTTGAAGAAAACCCGTTTGTGCGATGGGTACTGAGAATTAGCGACCCGAAAAGGCCGAGCGCCGTTCCAATAAGAGAAGCGGCGACACCCCAATATTTGGTCCTCTCTGCGTGTGCACGCTCCTCGATGTGGGAAATGGTTACCGCGACGCTGAGCTTCTCGAATGCGTCTCGCTCCTCGCTGTCTTGTGACAAGAATTTCTCCTCATGCTCGGCAAGCTTCCTCAGCGCGTTGTGCTCCTCCATCACCAGCTTTGGGAAGCGGGGATCACTGCGTTGCATCCCGTCCAATCGATTTCGAACCTCGTTTACCTCCTCTCGCACTCCCTCTGAGCATTAGATGTAAATGTCAGAGAAACATCGGTTGTGTGTGTGTGTGTGTGTGTGTACGAGGCGAACTTTAACCGCAGTCATTAGTGACAGTAACAACAACAGTAGCAACAGCAGTGGCAGCAGTAAGAAGCAGCGGGACTTCAGCGTCACTCGCCGGTAAGTATGAATTAATGACCGAGTTGGCGACTTGACTCCCGTCGAGCTACTCGGATCTTTTCCAGGCCTTGCCGTGCCAGCTCGACCTCTCTGTGGCGCACTAGTACTGCATCGAGGCCGCTGCCTTGCTCGTAGCAGCCCTGGGCATACCGGGCGGCCTGCGATATCGACCTGAGCAGCCTCGAGGAAGCCATTTTTCCGACGGTGACCAGTGACCAGCGACTACCCAACCGTTCGCGGTTTATGGATTTATGCTCCTATATATATTGTCGCAGTTAATAATCCGATATCATTTGCGTACATTTTAGGAGGTGAGATTTGGGAAGTTTTTCAAGCGAGAAATATCTGAGCCAATTTTCTCGTCGTACTCACTGTCCAACCGCTCTGCTCGGCATGACGTTCCAGCCCCCTCCCCTGAAGCTGTCCAGCAATGAGGAGGCCTTATTTCCGCGCCTCTACGCGCATGCGGGTCCTAACCAGGTCGAGGGAGCAATGTTGATGCTGAGAGGCGTTGTGTAACGATCTAGCCCCCTTTGCTGCCGCAGCAGCTTCTCGTATTTTCCCTTCTCGCTTCCAATTAATTATCGTCGCTCGATATTCGCTTACTGGCTGCTGCTGCTACTACTGCCTCTACTGCTACTCCATCTATCTTCTGTATGTTCGTAATTCATCCCATCGTCGTACTCTCCTGAGGATGATGTACTCGACAGCACTCTGGCCTCGTATCAGCTCTGAACGTGAAGAAGTTCCTCCTCAGCGCACGGTATTCACGCGATCATGTAAAACGCTCTCGTTGACTTCCTTTTCAGTAGCCACACCCCTTCCGTTTGCGACGTGAAGAAGTTCCGCACGTGTGCGTATTCGTAAGTGCGTCTGCGCGGCGGTGAGTACTGTTGTTTGGCCTCTGTATGCTCAGGCCTGAACTTGAGAAGAAGGTGCTTGCAGTCGTCTGGAATGTCGCCAACCAGGTAGTGTTTATTCATGACGAAAGTAAGAGTTCTGGGGAGGGGGGGGGGCAGTGGACATGTCTTCTCCCCTCCCTCTTTTCGAACTAGCTTCCTACCCCGTGATCTCCGCGACTCTTGCTGAGCTGGAACACGAAACTCTAACTCATAAATAATCGGGACCTCCTCCTTCCTCCTCTTCCTTCCCCCCCTCCCCCTCACCCGTGAACTCACGAAGTCGAAGACGAATGGTGCGCTGACGCGCGACGATTTCTTTCGGTAGCCCTAACCATAACGGAGTTTACATCCCCTCTGCTCGCGAGGGAACTTCTGAGGAGGAGGGAGGGGTGAAATTTTCATCATCGATGCCATATTATTTAGGTCGATTCTCTTTTCTCTCTCTCTCTCTCTCTCTCTCTCTCTCTCTCTCTCTCTCCCCTCCCCCCGCTTCGCCCTTTGCCCACCACCCCTTCTTTCAGGGCGCTCCGATTAGTCGCAGCCGCACAACAGGGAGTGTATCCCTCTATGAACGTTCTTGCACGGTAGGTGGAAGATGTAGCTCCCTCCTCCCTCCCCCCCCCGGCCAGAGTTAATAATATCACAAAATAATTTTTTTTCTGGTGCTGGCGGCCATTCCATATTTTCGAGTTGATCTGCCGTCCACGCGTGATGGAAAAGAACGTTGTTCTTTGCACTTCAGATTTCCAAGTCGCCTCCCCACCTTCCAGAACCTAGGCCACAGCCGCATGATGAGCACCAAGCAGGGGCAGAGACGCCCCACCGTCTCGGTATCAGCTGTGTCGACAAACGCGCCATCTAGTTCCCCAACAACGCCGTCACGTGGCGCATCTGCAACGACGTCGTCGCCGTTTTCTCGTCAAGCTATGCAAAGGCCAAGGTGTTATAAAATATATATATATATATATATATATATATATATATATATATATTATGTATATTATATATATGTATAAATATATATATATATATATATATATATATATATATATATATATGTGTGTGTGTGTGTGTTTGTGTGGGAGTGTTGATACTATATACATATACTCGTGGTGTTTCTACAGCAGCCATCGTCGTCGTCGTCGTCTTCGTCGTCGTCCTCAACGCCTTCATCGTTCCACGGCATCGGCGGGTTGAACAACTTCTGCTGTAAGACGTACACAAACTATTTTCATCAACTTCAGAAGGTACCAGCATCCTGTATATATATATATATATATATATATATATATAAATATTAATGTAGATCCTCTTCATATATTTGTGTGTGTCGTGTGTGTGTGTTGCGTGCATTACGCGTGCAACCATTTAAATCCACGGCGTCTCCTCGCTATTATTATACATACTTGTGTCAAACAGGGCGGCCGGGTGGGGGCGGCGACTGTCAAGACCCTATTTCGTAGTCGAAGCGTGCTTTTGTTTGTTGTTGTTGTTGTTGTTGTTGTTGTCTGCTCGTGCCGAGTAGAAGAAGAGGAGGGGGATAATAAGTACCATGAAAGCGATGCTGAAGATCTCAATTCATGACAATGATAGGATCTATACTTATTTTATTTTCCTCCCCACCCCGTCCACCCCCCCCCTCCCCTTCAGAATGTGCGGATCCTGCCGTGGAGGTCCAGCGCTTAGCGGTACGAGACCACAGCAACACACCAACAACACATGCGCATTTCTGAGGGTGTGGATGGAAAAAGAGAATGCGAGAGCGCCGTTCCCATCGTCCTCATTATCGTCCTCGTTATCGTTCATCACGGCGCCGCTGCTAAGCCTCCTCCTCCTCGCCACCATCACCACATTCTATCAGGAGATATGGAACATTGCCAACGTGTCCCGCACTCAGGCGGCGCTGCTGGAGAACGACTTCTACAGGTAGCAGAGTCGATGGATTTGCGGAGTCACATCTGCAGTTCCACAGCATGCCCCATTCTCGTCGTCGATGTCATCACACAGCAGAGATAGAAACGAGTTCATCATTTTCTCTACCCCCCACCATCGTCCCCACCATTCCGTCATCATATAACGCCCTTGGTTCCTCAGGGCACTTCGCCTGCTCGCACTGTCGCAGAAGGGATACCCAGCGTCAGGGAAGACGATGGGCGACCCGAAAGTTTTGGTAGTGAATGATGTGTAGCAGCGGTTGGCGGCGGGCCAGACAGACAGAATTGTTGTCCTTGATGTTGTTGTAAATGTTGGTAGCAGTCGTGGTGCGGAGCAGCAGTGGAAGGAGGCCATTGCATGCTGTCATCGATTGCGTCGCATCTTCGCAACCCGAGCTTTAATCATCATCATCGTCATCCATCGTTCTCGTAGTCGTCGCTCAACCAGTCTCTGCTGCTGCCTTTCTGCTGCTGCTGCTGCTTGCTGCTGCTCATCGCATTTTCAGGTACCACCCCCGTCGTTTTCGGGTCTTGAAAAGCACTTTCCGATCCTCGCCTTCACCAAAGAGTATTACTTGAAAAAAAAAAAGAAGTAGACATATATCAGTCGTATATCATTCGTAGTAGTTGTTTTGTAGAACCGGAAGACAGAAAGATAGCATGTTCTCTTTGCTTACAGGTCGGCATCGGCAGCATTTTCGTCCATAGCAGCAGTGACGGCGCAGGCAGCAGAAGGAGGAGGAAGAAAGGGGGGGCCAGGAAGAAGTGTGCAGCAGCAGATCCAGCAGCAGCAGCAGCAGCCATCAACAACATCGCAACGACCGATGTCGTTTGGGGGTGGAATGAATCGGCCGAACGACGATGCCGGCCCTGACCCTTTCGCAGATCTGATTGAAACAACGGGGGGGGGCAGCAGCGCCAACACCAATAGCTCTTCTTACACAAGCAATGTCCTCAACAGCAATCGCGGCAGAGGCGATGCTAAGAGGGGGGGGGGGGTGCATCGAACGGCGCCAGGGAACGTTGGCCATCATCATCATCACTCCTCGGCACCAAGCAGGATCTCCTCGTCGTCGTCGCCTTCGCCGAAACCTTCTTCAAAATCTGCGCGGCCCCATTACAAGAAGGGCGAGCGGGTTTGGTATATCAAGTCAAACGAGGTAGGAGCGGGGGGGGGGAGAGCTAATGCTTTCGACCCATGACCATCACTAAACATACATACGTCCATCCAGCGCCCTCCGCCCCCCCTCTCCCCTTTCCCTGATTTCTCTTTGTCCCTCCCTTCCCCTACTTCGTGACGGGTGCAGACCGTGCGGATTGCGGCGCCGCACTTCGATGATCCGGACGAGATGTACTACACGATCGTGCGGCCAAACGGAAGCGAGGTGACTGTTGTTCGTGTCGTTGTCGTCCAACCGTAGAAGATGTGTTGCTGGCGTCTCGGTCGCATTACATTCTCTTCCGAGAAAGTGTATCTCTAATCTTCCGTGTGTTTTAACTCAACGCGCAGACACACACACACACACACACACACACACACACCTATGTTTTCGTACAAAGAGAGAGAAGAGAGAGAATGGGAGAGGGAACGGGGACGGGAGGAGAAAAAGAGCAATATACGTCAACGGGTGCTTTCAGCACACGCGTCCGTGCGAGACATATTGCAGCTATGCATGCTTAATCATTCATCATTCCGGCGCATACGAATGCACGCACGCATGTGTTATTTCGACCCGATCCGTTGTGTGCTGCACTCCTTCAGAAGCAAACTGTGGACCGCTACTTAAAGCCTCTCTGATGGCTGCAAGTATAGCAATGATGAAGACTAGCGATGCACGACGAACCCTCAATTAGGATCAGCGAGGAATGGACGGATGCGAAAGCAACCAAGCAAGACAAGTTTAATTACACGGCAATTCTATGAAGCGATCGAATCAAATCTCATATTATAATATATATATATATATATATATATATATATATAATTGATACACGCTATATCTAGATATATGCATGAATATATCATTATTATTAACTTTAGGATCGAGTGGTGACATGTGTATTGTCATCGTTGTCACATTATGCGCACCTGGCAATGTTATTGATGACACTACTAGGTTACTCCCAACGTGACGATTTGTTCACGGCATGCGGCATTTAGCGCTGTAGCATGTCAGTACGCCATGGTGTCCTGTACATGGACATATGCGCCATTGCTGCCACTAAATGAGCCTGCACAGAGAACGCATCGTGTGCATGTGTGATGGTTTAGGTTCGTGTTTACAATGGTGTTTTCACGTTCGTCGATGCCAGCATTCCATGAAAAGCAAGTGAGAAAGAAACTGTGTGAGTGCAATGATCACACTCATTCTTTAGCGCACACCGAGCTAGCGAGATCATCTAGTCATCGCACTGCATCGAGTCTTGCTTCGATTCGTTTTTGCCACGTCACCTCGTGCGCGGTGCTTGCACGGGCACAAAATCAACAGTGCGTTCGTGATTTGCGTTGATTGAACATTGTGCACTGTGCTGAAAATTTCATTGCCAAACGAAGTCATCACGCACATCGATTCAGAGGTCTGGACCAGTGCAGATGCTCTTGCTATAGTGCGCAAACACATCGTGCATGAAAAAGAAGCTGTGCACACATCTCACACCATTCATGTCACTTGAATGAAAAGCTGTCCGCTTTTCATTTTGCCATGTCTGTCATCCCACGTTGAGCGTCGTGCTGCTGGCACGTCTGACACGTGTGCTCGCACGTGCATGCTGCTTTTTGTTTGTTGGTTCGCCGTGCGAGACTTGTCGCGTTCGAGCGGAAGGCTGCATCGCAGCGCCACGTGAGCAAGCACGCAGCAGTGTGCAAAGCGCAAGCGCCAAGGATGAAGGACAAGCGTCAAGCACAATCGTTAGAACCAGAGAAACTAGTTGAAATTGACTTGGTTCGATTTCCATTGTGCACATGTGTGAAGCCATGCTAGCATGTATTGCTGTGTCCATTATAGCCAATGCAAGCAATGATTGCAGACACAGTAACAGCACACATGCTGTGTGTGTGGTGTTGCATGTCCATCATCAGTAGACACAGTAATGGCATGTGCACTGTGCACATGGCATTGCATGTCCATTGCAATCTGGTCTTTAGTCGCAGCAAGTGCACCGCTTGCATTGAAGCATGGCTGCCACATGACAAGCTGTCGTGGCTCGAAACATCTTCACTGAGTCTCCACAGTTACCATCTCATTTGCTCACATTCGCCAGAATCCATGGTCCAATTTGCAAAGATCAAAGAACATGCATGAGCACGAAACAGACTGCGACAACAAGGGCAAGTGTCAAGTCTAGAGGCAATCATCGACATCTAACAGGACAAAAACTGAAAGAAGACTGACGCCAAAAACAACGAGTAAATCGACAAAAAATACTCCAGTGCGTCGCGATCATGCCGATATCTCTGAAATGGAACAGAGACTCTGCACAATTGATTCACCAGCGCATCGTGGTTTGTGTCGCCTGTGCAATGAGGAAAGGAATTACGTTGAGAAACTTGAAGAAGCAAAATTTAGCGCGACACACAAGCTACTAAGAATACCCTGCTTTTGCGACATATGAGATTTTTCTGAGCGGTGACGTGGCCTTGATCGGCGGCTTTGCGATACCACTTCACGGCCTCCTTCCAGTCCTTCTCCACGCCCCTTCCATGTCTGTAGCAATCACCGAGATTGTTCTGGGCTTCAGCGCAGCCCCGCTCGGCGTTCTCGCGATACCACTCGGCGGCCTCTCGATACCACTTGGCGGCCTCTTTCAAGTCCTTCTCGACGCCCTTTCCATGTTTGTAGCACCAACCGAGTTCAGTCTGAGACGCAGCATGGCCTTGCTCGGCAGCCTTTCGATACCACTTTGCGGCCTCTTTCAAGTCCTCCTCGACGCCGTTTCCATATTTGTAGCACCAACCGAGATTGTTCTGGGCTTCAACGTGGCCTTGATCGGCGGCTTTGCGATACCACTTCACGGCCTCCTTCCAGTCCTTCTCGACGCCGTTTCCATGTTCGTAGCAAGCACCGAGATTGTGCTGGGCTTCAGCGTTGCCCTGCTCGGCGGCCTCGCGATACCACTTAACGGCCTCTTTCAAGTCCTTCTCGACGCCCTCTCCATATTTGTAGCACCAACCGAGTTCAATCTGAGACGCAGCGTGGCCTTGCTCGGCGGCCTTGCGATACCACTTCACGGCTTCTTTCCAGTCCCCCTCGACGCCTTTTCCTACATAATAGCGACAACCAAGATTGTTCTGGGCTTCAGCGTCGCCCTGCTCGGCGGCCTTGCGATACCACTTAACGGCCTCTTTCAAGTCCTTCTCGACGCCCTTTCCATGTTCGTAGCAATGACCGAGATTGTTCTGTGCTTCAGCGTGGCCTTGCTCGGCGGCCTTGCGATACCACTTAACGGCCTCTTTCAAGTCCTTCTCGACGCCTTCTCCTACGTGGTAACAATGACCGAGATTGTTCTGGGCTTCAGCGTGGCCTTGCTCGGCGGCCTTGCGATGCCATTTCACAGCCTCTTTCAAGTCCTCCTCGACGCCTTCTCCTACATAGTAGCAATGACCGAGATTGTTCTGGGCTTCAGCGTGACCTTGCTCGGCGGCCTTGCGATGCCATTTCACAGCCTCTTTCAAGTCCTCCTCGACGCCTTCTCCTACATAGTAGCAATGACCGAGATTGTTCTGGGCTTCAGCATCGCCCTGCTCGGCGGCCTTGCGATACCACTTAACGGCCTCTTTCAAGTCCTTCTCGACGCCCTTTCCATGTTCGTAGCAATGACCGAGATTGTTCTGTGCTTCAGCGTGGCCTTGCTCGGCGGCCTTGCGATACCACTTAACGGCCTCTTTCAAGTCCTTCTCGACGCCTTCTCCTACGTGGTAACAATGACCGAGATTGTTCTGGGCTTCAGCGTGGCCTTGCTCGGCGGCCTTGCGATGCCATTTCACAGCCTCTTTCAAGTCCTCCTCGACGCCTTCTCCTACATAGTAGCAATGACCGAGATTGTTCTGGGCTTCAGCATCGCCCTGCTCGGCGGCCTTGCGATACCACTTCACGGCCTCTTTCAAGTCCTTCTTGACACCCTTTCCATGTTCGTAGTAATCACCGAGGTTGTTCTGGGCCGCAGCGCAGCCTTGCTCGGCGGCCTTGCGATACCACTTTACGGCCTTGAGATACCACTTCACGGCCTCCTTCAAGTCCTTCTCGACGCCCTTTCCATGTTTGTAGCAATAACCGAGTTGGTGCTGAGCCGCAGAGTGGCCTTGCTCGGCGGCCTTGTGATACCATCTTACGGCCTCCTTCAAGTCCTTCTCCACGCCGTTTCCTTTGTCGTAGCAATCACCGAGTTGGTACTGAGACTTAGCGAGGCCTTTCTCGGCGGCCTTGCGATACCACCACACGGCCTCCTTCAAGTCCTTCTCAACGCCCTCCCCTTGTTCATAGCAAAGTCCGAGTACGTGCTCTTCTGTGCTGTAATGTTCAGATGTTTAAATAATCATTTTAATTTTTCCCATTCTTTCGTTCACTCCTCACCCAATAGCATCATTTCAACTTATTTATGCTGACAACACAATGCGTTCGAACATGCACTGATTCGTACCCTGGCGTGCCGAGTATGAATTGCCATCCAAGGGTGAGGGCAACGAACGTAACAACGAGGGCAAATGTTAACGCGATTATCTCAGCTTCCATAATGCTGACTGTGGGAGGGCCGTCCCGTCACTTTCAACCTCTGAACACTACTTAATCCTAAATCTGCTTACGAAAACGAACAGAGAAGGGGATTATTTATGTTTCTTTCTACTAAAAAGATGGTCAACAAACAATGCGATCGTACCGGTGAAGTCCTTCCTTAGAAAAGAAGATCCTATGGATTACCAGTTGCGCTCGATAGATCATCGCTTATTTTGCTTCGAATTCATTCAGAATTCATTCATCCTCATGTCGCACCCTGAAAACTACCACTGATTTTAGAGATGAATTCTCGTGAATTTGCCGATCGCAAGCCGGTTAGATCTACGACCAACCAGGGAGAAGCTAGCCTACCGGGAGAGGAGGAGGAGGAGTCCATTCGAAATCAAGGCCTCCGTACGACGTTAGACCGTTACTTTCATCTTGAAGGGGAGCCGCAGAAACGAGATGGAAGCAAACACAAACCCTCAGCTTCTGGCATCAGCCCCCCCAGGGCAAGTCCCAGGTTCGTACCCGCATTTGGACGAAAAAAGCTATTCCAACGATCCACATTTTGTTGTGGCGGATGAAGGGGATGCTCCCCCAACACAATACAACTTCATTGTGGTTGGCCCAACCGGAGTAGGGAAGACCACGTTCGTTCAATACATGACAAAAGGTAACACAAAGGAGATGAAAGGGCATGGTGCAGGTACGACGAGTAAGACCAAAGAAGAGAAAACCACAAAATCCCAGCAGTTTTCTTTGGATAAAAATCCGGAGAAATTCGTGTTTTCAATGACTGATACTCGAGGATTTGGGGCACATGACATGAACGAAGAAAGGATCTTCGAGAGTCTGAACAAGGAGATAGTCAACATGGGTGCAATGCGGGTAAACTGCATCATAATCATACACAAGATGGAACGTTTTCTGCAGTCTACTAAAGAAAGTTTAAAAAAACTTCTAAACCTCTTCAAGCGATTCGACGTAGATCCCAGAATACACACCTTGCTGGTCATTACTCACTCTGGTATATACACGGATAAGGTGAAAAGGGATTACAAGCAAGACCTGTGCAACAAACTGACAGATTTTGTGTCAGAAGACAACGTGATCCATGCGAACTTCGTAAAAGCAGAGGAACTCCACAAGGAATTTAGAGCAGTTTATCACAATGTGATGAGATGCGATGTGGGGCACGTGAGGAAGAAATTGATTGGATTCCGTGACCCCTTCGACCCTGGAATATATCTGAACAGAGTGATGAACAGAGAGAATCTTAAACAAAAGCTCAAGAAGATGACTCTTTACAAATTTACTGGCTTCGGTCATTTGGTCTTGTGCATTCTGGCTATCGTTTTACTTGCGGTCATGAGTACTTTGGACACACAATCATCATTGCGCATTGTTTCATTGATAGTGTCCGCTTTGGCAGGGGTCATAATATCAATCTTCATTTTTCTGCAGACATAGACAAAAGTTTTCACAGAGATTTCTCAGTGTGGGATGCCTCCAAAGTGACAGAAAATACGGCCCGTTGTTGTTGATGACCACCATGTAATTCCATTTTGTAGACCCACAAAGAACATTCCCATCATGCGCAAGCAAATGTGAACATAAGACATGAAATTTGTGCCCTGTCGTTCATGTCGCGCAGTGTTCGTAGCGGCCCGTGTTTCTTTTCAGCTGCAGTCAGCCGTTTCGTTTCATCATTTCAATGTTCATGATGACATCAAGTTGGTTTCATGATGCAAGCTGCGGCCTGTTTGCCGTCAAGCACTCAGCAGACACATTGTCATTTGTGCAGGAAACAATGATCAACATTGACAGAATTGCTCTCAAATTGTTTTTGTTGTCACAAATGATGGACATGGTGCAATGGACACAACACAGCATGATGAATTTTCTGTGTCTATTATTTTTGCAAGCTGTCAGATGCAGCATGCTAGCATGCATCCATTGTGGCTTGTGACTGGATGGGAATGCTTTCAAATGCATGAGTCACGTCCACAGCAGCTGGACGCACGAGGCACGCGCAAAATGGAAACAAAGAAGTGCAACGTTGTCCGCCGCCACCGTGCACACCTTCAGCCAATGTCAGCATGGTGCAGTCGAAATGAATGAATGAGTGTGTGTGGAGTAGTTTCATTGGTGGGCCTGAAAGGATCATTGGATGTGAACGCACTCATCCACCTGGCACCACCCTGTAGCCCTCCTCGGTCAACGTGCCAACCATGAGGATGCATTTCCGTTCAGGAGTGCCAAGTCGCGATCCGCGACACGAAATGCACATGTCATTGTGGTGCACGCACATCATCCAACAAAGTTTGTGCAAAACAACGCAGCGCCGTGCAAAGTTACCCTCTTCCACTTTCCTGATCGAGCTTGTGCTTGAAACGGAGCAAGTCGAACGGGTGGCAGACGCACAGCGATCTAGCTAGCTAGATGTCGTGCCGCACTTAGATTGGTTGCCATTTCTAGCTAGTTCTCTAGGTCTCAGTACGTATATGCATGCATTGCACACGTTTCATCGCCAACCTCGCACAAGTTGGGAAACGCACAGGCTAGTAGGCGTTCTAGCGCTGGTGCGTGCCATCATGCGTCGTTTCATTGGGTGCTTTGTGTTTCATTAGCTATGCGTGCGTCCACATTTGCTAGTAGTTGGGGCGCTCCGTCACTGACGATGTGTGAACCAACTTGCACGTCGCACATAGCAATTTTGGAATTGTGATGTGCGCATTGATGCCTCATCACCATGACATGAAGTGATTGGCATTCTGCACAGTTGTAGTGTAGACACACTCGGCATGTCACACATACGCCAACATGTGTAAGTAGCAGTGTCTACTATTATCTGTTATGATTTGCTTCCTAATAAAAGAGGGCAGCCGCGCGGCCATTCATGTTCTCTTTTTCGAATGCAATAGTATTTTCAACCCACATAGTGCATGTAAGCAGTCGAAAGTTGCAGGAAGGTTGGCATTTTTCAAAAATACCTCCTTGATAATTGCGTGCACAAGTCGTGCGCTGCTGGCGTTGTACGCTTCGCTTGCTTTGTTGTGAGCTTTCAAGAAAAGTAATAATGATATGGTTAATGTGCTGTAACAATGTAAACGACGATGACCAACTGTCGGGTGATGCAGTATGGCTACGTGTATTTCTATATATCTAGGACAGAATAAGGTGGTAGTCTCTATTCTATGGCTGGTTTTGGGAATGATGACTTCGATCGGCCATGATCACCCTTCCTAATATTGCGTTTGGGAACGGAGAACATATAGTGGAAGGGGGAGGGGGGGGGGATGGAATGAGAACTTCATCGTCTGGATGTAATATATCACGTAATCATCTACGCATGTATTGCTCGTACCTTCTTCGTTTCCTTCACATCATCCTTGACGTCGTGCTCTTCCTCCTCGCCATCGTTCCCTTTACTTTCAGCACCTTTCTCCCCTCCCCCCTCTGCCTCGTCGCCCCTGGCCTCCTCCAGCTTCGACTTGAGGCTGTCGCCGTCGATCATGTACTTGCTGCAAGGGGGGGGGGGCACAAGACAGCACATGGCAAGACAAGGAGACGTGGATTATGATGATGATGACGATAATGATGATGATAATGAAGATGATGTGATGATAGAGATGATGATGATGATGATATTAGATTTCACTTGTAACAAACACACCTTGCTTTCTCGAAGAACTGTTGCTGCGCTTGCATGAATCTCTCCAGATTCTGTGGGTTGTATTCGGTGGTAGGTAGCATAATCAGAGACGGACAGGAGGGGGGAGGGGGGGGGGGGGGGGG
>ADNK01001448.1:0-15961 GCA_000320545.1 Bigelowiella natans CCMP2755 | reverse complement strand
TGTGTATGTGTATGTGTATGTGTGTGTGTGTGTGTGTATATGATGTTGAAGAGCTGGGTAGGGCTCCTGCTGGAGAATCATCCATGCGCATACGCACACACACACACACACACGCACACACACACACACACACATACACACACGCACTAAAGAACAGATGCACGCAAAGACTCTTCCACCAACTAGTGCAGTGCACTTCCCTCTCCCCCAACCCCCCCCCCCCCTCTCTTGCTATACCGTTGCCCTATTTCTTTCCTCCTGCTGGTGCTGCTGTATCTCTTCCCGGTATTCTTTTTGCCTCTCAAGAAGCGTCCTCATTTTCCCACCCCTTTTCTCCTCGCGGTCTCTCCTCCTCCTCCTCCTCCTCTCCCCCATCCCCGCCTCCTCCCCTCGATCCCCGCCTTCTCTATTGCCCTGCCCTTCGAGTTGCGCTTCAGCATTCGCGAGAAGGTCGCTTACGTCTTCATCATCATACCACTCGGGCCTCTGCCTCCCCCCCCCCTCGTCGTCCCCTATGCGGCTGGAGAAGAGCGATGCCGACAGCGACGATGCAAGCTCATCATCCCCGCCCCCCCGCTCCTTCGCGTCGCGACGTGGCCGTTGCTTCTCATCATCATCATCATCAACAACAACAACTCCGCCATCGAGGCCAAAGTCTCTTCGAGCTCTAATGAATGGGTGGCCCCTTACTTGCTGCATCTTCCTCTTAGCTCGCTTTAGCCTCGTGGTAAGTGATAATGATGATGAGGAGGAGGAGGAAGAGGAAGAGGAACTTGAAGAGGAGGCGGCCTTATAACCCTCTTTTTGATTAGGCTTCATTCTCCGCATCTCTCGGTGCTGCTGCTGCTGCTGGTGGTTTTTCTTTTTCTTTTTCTTCTTCTTCTCCTCTCCCTTCGTCGCCTCTTCGTATGCTGCTCGTTCCTCCCAGGCCTTTCCCTCCTCCGCATCTACCTCTTCTCGAGTGGGTGCTTTTGACCGGCTGTCCCCACTACCCCCCCCTCCTTGTTTCTTCTTTCTCGAGGATGTCATTTTCGTTGTTGTTGTAGCTGATGTCGTTGACTTGATCCTCTTCGTTCCACCGTCTCTCCCCGCCCCCTTCTCCTTCTTTCTGCGGCGGTCTTCGCCGTCGTCAGCATCGTCCTCATCATCAACGATGAAGCTCTTCAGGCTACCAAGACTCTCGTTGTTCCAGCGGCTGCCTTCTACTTACACGGACGCACGCACACACACACACAAATGTATTTATACCACATAGCACACAGAGATATAGCCAAAACATGACAATGCTCTAATTTCGCAGTATAATTACCATCGTCGTCCATAGCGGCAGAGCTGCAACGTAGATCCACCACCGAGGTTTCCTGGGAGACGCCATCCACGGACAGCTGTCCCCGCCGCTTCTTCTTCCTCCCCCTTTGCCACTGAATCCGTCCTTCGTTCTTTGGAGGAAGCAGGGGGGATCAGAGGGGGGAACTCGCCGGAAAATGAATATAAAAAAATAACTGACGAGTTTTGTGTGCGCTTAAAAGGCATAAGATATCAAGATCTCGCCCCCCCCCCCCCCCCCCCCCCCTCTTTTTTTTTCTTTTTTCACACACACCCACGCAGGGACCAAGTATGATTTAACATGAGCTGGTGCGGGAGGGGGCCGCGTAGCAGCGCACAGCAGGATGGCGACGACAATTTTGACCAGGGAAATCGAAGAGAAGCGCTCTTCCTCTCCCTCGCGGCCCTCCACGTCAGCATCCCGACGGCTCAGATGTCCGCCGTCCGCATCTTGGCCTAGTAACAAGCGCCTCTCCCTCCGCACTCCCTGGGTGAGCGGGTTAGCGTTAATTGAGGACACAAATGCATCTTTTAAGTGGTATGAGTGGGCAGAGCGCCCCCCCCCCCAAACCCCCCTTTGGAAAGGGGGAAGAAAACGGAAAAATACCCCCGCATGCCGCTTCTTTAGCTCCGAAGGAAGCTATCGTCAACGTGCGAGTTGCCTATTATAGTGTAGTCTTTGTGAGGACGACCGGGGGGTATACTACATGCATCACTAAATGCATGGCCTCAGCGATTTGAAGACGTTTTAAGGGGGGGGGGGAGGGGCGACGGAGTTCTGCGCTTTGCCGGAGATGTAATACGCCGCAGCTCTCTCTCTCTCTCTCTCTCTCTCTCTCTCTCTCTCTTTCTCTCTCTCTCTCTGTGTGTCTCTGTCTCTCCAACACAGCCACACTTTCCAGCGGCTTATAGTGCGTAGCAACATCGAAGAATCTACTGAACATCGCTACTATGAAGGCCCTTGGTCTTACGATCGTACCGAGCAGCCGGACTAGTTCCGCCTTGGCATCAAAGTCCAATCCCCTCGTGCGAGCAGAGGCGGCTCTGCGGTAGTATGGTGGTTGGGTTATTGGTGTTGATGTTGATGGCGTGTTTGTTGTTCAGAAGAAGAAGAAGAAGAAGAAGAAGAAGAAGAAGTGCGAGAAACCTTTGGAAGACGATCGTCCCGTTGGGGTGTATGTGGTAGGGGGGCGCACGGAGCACTCCCTGTTTTTCCCAAACCCTATTCCTCCTCTCGCTGTTATCCTCGAAGCTGAGAGATCACAAGAGTTGTTGTTAACGCACGACGCACACACACACACACACACAGAGAGAGAGAGAGAGAGAGAGAGAGAGAGAGAGAGAGATTCAAAGGGTACGTACAGAGGAGCATTGGCCCGCATTGCGATCTCGTCGAGCTGCCTCCTCTTTTCAGCGTCGTCAGCATCCGAACTAGAGAGGGAGGGAAGCTCTCCAGGCTGTCGGTCTTTCTTCATCTTCTTCTTCTTCTTCTTCCCCCCCATCATCCACTCTATACCACCATCACCATCATCATCATCATTATCCTCACTGCACTCCAGCTCGAAATTGCGCGGTATCTGGATTCTTTCCATGTTCCCACGATGCTTAAAACAGAGGACGGGGGAGGGGGCGGGTAGACCACAGCCAGCAGAGCAGTACATGTGAGGATAAGGGACGCAAAACTCATCAATTCCAAACACGGGAGACACCTTATCACGGTTTGTCCATCGCTGATGCAGGTGTTCTTTCATATACGCCGTGAGATCCTTAGCGTCTTTCACTTCTCTTTCGCGCGCAGCAGCCTGGCGCCGACGGGCAAGCCCCTCCAATTGCCTCCTAAGTCGCGTGAGGGCCGTTTCCTTCATCGCGCCACCTTCCATGTCGCTGCTGTCGCCGCCACGGCCGCTCTGATATCCTGAGGAGGTTGATTGTCAGTCGTATGTTGATATCTACATGTAAATATATATAAATATATATATATATATATATATATAAATACATATGTATTTTTATTCGTGCTGCGGCTGCAAATTCATCAACCCCCGACCGCAGCAACGACATATATCTGCCAAACTTTGGCGTAGTCCTACCTCGAGGAAACATCGGCAGGGTGCTGTGAGGCGTGCTGAACGAGTGGGGGAACGAGCGGTCATGGACACCGCGGCTACGAATTTGGTTGAGGAAAAGACTCTGGATGTAGCCATCCCCTGCCCGAGCTACCAGTCTCCGTAGCGAGTCCTTCCTGCGGGTTGAGTTTGTTGATTTGGGCGGCACAGCACACACGTGATGATTCAGTGCATGATGTACGTCTTTATATAAATATATATATATATATATATATATATATATATTTCTCTTCTGTTTGTGTATTTGTGTTGTGTGTTGTGTGTGTGTGTGTGTGTGTGTGTGTGCGTGCGTCTGTGTATGTTCCACACCGCGGTGCGCGTCCACTTCGATCGATTTTCATCATTCCCCTGCGAGCAACGGGCGACGGTATCCAGACCCCTTCCATGCCGGCCCCGCCTCCCCCGTCAGCAGCATCGTCCTGATAGCCGTCCAGAATATGATATTTGGAAGAATCATATGCCGCCGCCCTCCCCCCCTCCCCAAGGACATGGGCTCGGGGATCGCCCTTGTGCATGAGCGTGCAGGCAGAGAGACGCCGCGACAGCATCTCGACGTCCTGGTGGGGGTGGGGGGTGCGGGTGGGAGAAATAAGTTCTGGTGCCGACGGTTGGGGATCAACTCAATTTATATATGAATATATATATATATATATATATATATATATATGTATATTCGCATCGAGATTGTGTGCTCTACGTTAAACTCGATCATATGTTTCTCCCTATCTTTCTCTTCCTCTTATTCTCTGTGTGCGTATGCGGTGGCTTGCTTGCATGCACACACACACACACAGAGATAGATAGAGAGAGAGAGAGAGAGAGAGAGAGAGAGAGAGAGAGACATTGGCTTCGTTGTGGCCCTTAGTCTTTGGGCGGAATTCGGCGATGTGTAGCGGCCACCCACGCGACGGGGGCGCTTTCAGTCGGGAAAACATCTGGATGGCGCTGCTGCTAAATGGGCCGGGGACGAGGTGTGCATACTGCGTGTAGAGGTCCCGGCCGAGGAAGTTGGCGAAGTGCTCAAAGCATTGCCTGGCGAGGAGAAAAGAAGGTTACAACGGGAGGGTAAGACTGAAGGTGAAGATTTTCCGCACGTATATGTTTTCTGTGTGTGTGTGTGTGTATATAAGCGTGTGTGTGTAAGGCGCGTTTTGGGAGCTTTGCAGCATCTGCTGCTGAAGAGGCTTATGGTGCGTTACGCAGAAGAAGCTGCAGGTCGCATTTTAACCATTTTATCCTACTACTGCTACTGCTGCTGCTGCTACTGCTGCTGCTACCATAGCGCCTTCATCCAATGTCGAGGACTGGTGCGAATCATCTGCTCTATCATCGGTTCTAAAAGTCGGTCGCCGGCCTCGGCATCGTCTATATCATTGCCGGTATCCTCCTCCTCCTCCTCCTCCTCCTCTTCCTCATCATCATCATCATCACCATCATCATCCTTGCCATCGTGTCTGTTGCTCGGCGTCTCTCCACTCGTTTCATTCCGCATCTTCTTCGTGCTGTCGGTGGGGTTTGCATCGCCGTCATGTGTGAGCTCGGCCCTCGCCTTCTTCTTCCCGCTATTCTTGCCAAGGAGCTCGAGCCAGAAGTCGCGCCGTTGCCCGTCCAAACCAAATCCCACCTTTTAGCGTATTGGGGCGGGGTTAAAGGGGGGGATATATATATATATATATATATATATATATATATATATATTATATAAGTATAGCTACGTTAAGCATCCTCATTGTGCGAAAATACCAAACACGCAGTTTGAATAAATCATCACCAGCAGCTCTACTAATCGGCGAGGCGCCCTACCCAAAGCAGCGGCCGCAGAAGCGCCAGCGGTAGCACCGAAGAATGCGCCCCTTCGCCGCTCTCCATCATCAACCCCCTGCGTATGATTATTGACTATCAGGATGATAATGATCATTATCGTCACCATCATCGTCATCATCATCATCATCACGCTGCAAACCGCGTTCCGACCTGTCGTGGTTCCCGCTCTTTCTGCTGCTATTCCTCGTCGTCGTTCCATTGAGCGGGATGTGCCTCGCGAGAGGGCAGCCTCCCAGCACAGCATGCACCCTACATACGCAAATACAACAATCCCGGTCAAGTAACAAAGGCCACTGCTAATTGTATTATCGTGTGGAGAGAAAAGGCGATTGCGGGAAACTACGGGGCGGGCTCGAATCTCCTAGCTCCTCCTCCTCCTCTGTCCTCTTCCTTTTTCTTTCCTCCTTCTCTCTCTCTCTCTCTCTCTCTCTCTCTCTCTCTATCTATCTATCTCTCTCCGTCAGTCTTTCTTTCATCCGCATACACACGCACACGCACACGCACACGCACACGCACAGACGATTTTGCTCCAATCTGACTTACATGTTGCCAGCAGCAGCCTCCCCCCCCTTCTGTTTCTTGAGCTCCTTATACAAGCGGTGGATGTAGGCGTGGTTCTCCTCCGTGCCATCACCGCTCGCAGCCGCCGCCGACATGCACATCTCGCTCAATTCGACCACAGCAAAGGTAGCAGGGGGGGGGGGGGCAGCCCCGCGGACCTGTGGCGCAAAATCATCAGGGCGGGAACAATTGTATGATCCCTCCGACAATATGCACACGTGCAAACACATGCTATCAGCGCAGCAGTACCTGCCCTCCCCCCTGCCCCCCGAGCAGTCGGAAGTCGTCGATGAGGAAGGTGTTGTTGGGGGCGCACGCCGTGGCTTCGAGCTGTCTCACAAGTTCTGGCAAGCTGACGTTCCCGGATACTAAGAGCCGTAGCACCGATTCTGATGGTGCGGCTGCTGCTGCAGCAGCAGCTTTTATCCCTGGTTCTTCTCCTTCTTTCCTCCCATCGCCGTCGTGGTCGTGGTCGGGTCCAGCCATCCATTCCGCCTCCCCCCCCTCCCGAAGTGATGGCGATGACGACGACGATCTCCTCGTCGTTTGTGGCGACGAAGAGCGAGAGCGGGCCGCGGAGGGGGAGAGTGGGGGAAGAGAATCAAGTCCTAGTCGCTCTTTCAGAACAGAGGCTGCTGCTGCTCTTCTTGTTGATGCCGCAACGCTAGCACGACGATCACCGCTGCCATGCGCCCCTCCCCCCCCCCCCCATGAACCCTCCTCGTCGCCCGCCCGCCGCAGCGCTGCAACCACTGCACCTGGCCAGCGAGAGGCATTGCGAAGACGCCAGTCCTCCTGCGGGATGATTGAGACGGGAAGAAGGAATGCCACCGATGATGATGATGATGATGATGATGATGATGATGACCGGAGACAAACCAATGACAGCTACAGTAACAACGATGGCGTGCTGGTAGGGTGTATTACCTGCTTCTCCTGCAACCGTCGTGCCCTCCTCTCCGATGCCGCCTCACACTGCGACGGCATTAGAAGGCTAGCCGCCGAATCGAAGGGTGAGGTGAAGGTCACGCCTCCCCCCTCTCCCTCTTCACTGAAGGAATACTCTCCTACTTGCGGAGAGAGAGCAGAACTCACGGACGCACACACACACACACACACACACACACACACGCGCGCGCGCGCTCGCGCGCAACACACACACGCACATAACTACCCGCGCAGTCCCCGATGGGGGGCGGTAAAGGCAGCCCTTGATTCTGGATCTCCTGCCGCCGCAGCGATTGCCGTTGTCGTGATCTGACAAGGTCTTCCTCTTCCCTTCCCCCCTCCCTTCTCAAGTGACTCCCCCTGCTTTGACTGCCGGCTGCCTCCCTGGAATCATCATCCGAGGAGCGCGAAAGGAACGGTGCCCCCCCCACCATCTCTTCTCCTCGAGGCATTTGCCATCCTTTGATCAGGGAGGCGTAAACGTGCCTTACGATGGCTGCTTCTCCATCCTCGCGCACGCGCCCCTCTCCCAGGCCCCCCTTTGCAAGATAACCATCGAGCCACTGCAGGGCCGGGGTTGTACCTGTAGAACGTTCGGGATATTCTTTCGGTCGGTCTTTGATGGGAGAAGGGGAGGGGAGGATGACATAGGGGAGGGGGGGGGGGGGAAGTCTACCACCCACTTCATACTTGTTTGTCGTCGTCCGTCATCATCATCATCATCATCATCACCATCATTCTCATTATATCGACGCTACTGCTTAATATCCTCCCAGCCTACCATTACGAATTACTGCTTCCATCACCACCGCGTATATTACTTACTTACTACTACTACTACTACTACTACTACGACTACTACTGCAACTACAACCTTCTGCTGCTGAAATCCACGCATTTGGGAATTCTGGCCCCATGTTGCGAGCAGCCCACAGAGTCGTCACCACGCGTACGAGAGAAGCTGTAGCATTCCCCCACCAGTCCCGTGCTCTTCGTAGCCGCCCAAGGTAAGGCATGTAATCGGAGGACAGCCTGTGTGTGTGTGTGTGTGTGTGTGTGTGTGTGTGTGTGCGCGAGTTTGTGCGTGTTTGTGCGTGCTGCTGTTGATTCTTCTCGGCCCTCTTCTTCCATTTCACTCTTCTACATGTTGGGGCAGTCGTCGTCGTCGTCGTCGTCGTCGTCGTCGTCGTCGTTCATTCACTTACCAGAGGTTGAGGTCCGCAATATACCTGCGGCTGCGCTTCTTCCCGAAGATGGCGTCCCCCCCGCCAGAGTCTCCTCCTACTTGACCGAATGGATCTTCCCTTCGATGTCTATCTGTGCTGCTCCGCCGATGACGATGCCTATGGCGACGACGACGATGACGATGCTTCCCCCTCTTCTTCTTTTTCTCGTTGTCCCCCCTTTCCCCTTGTTCTGCCTCCGTTACGCGCTTTCCACTTCCATCTTCTGATTGTCGCGCGGAGATTTAAAGTATGTGCATGTCAGCCTTAGATGATACCATTGCTATCGATGCTCGCTATGTGTGCGGGAGGCATTTAGTTTTTTTTTAAAAGAATAGGGGGGGTCGGAGAGGGGGAAAAGCGATAGAGTAGTAGAGCACTCACGTCTAGTAGTGGCCGAAGCTGTTCCTTTACTTCGTGCGCCGGTGTTATACGACTCGTCATCCTCCGACCCTTCTACACCATTGCCATCATCGTCGTTAACACTTGTTCGCGACGATGCTGATTCCCTAGCCTTCCCCGCGCTCCGTTTCTCGTCGTTCTGCTTCTTCGCCGAGCTGGCGATTCGACCACCGGCCTCCCTCGATGATGAAGAAGAAGAAGAGGCAGGGCCGGGCTTGTCCTCCTGCCCATACCTGAGGAACAACGCGTATGCGCTGAGGAGAGGAGGAGGAGAGCACACCGAGGGGCAAGAAACATGCACGAAGAGAGAATGATGAAGATAACCTGTTTTCGAGGTCGTGCACCAGGTCTCTAAACTTCTTTCTGTGAAATAGGGCCGGAGTCTTTTCTGTTCCTCGGTACTTCTCTCGAAACTTTCTTCGTTCCGCGTCCAGAGCTTCACGCTCTTCGCGCCTCTTCTGACGTAGAAACCTGGCATATTAAATATAAATATATAAATATATATATATATATATATATATATATAAATATATATATTTATATATATCTCTCTCTCTGTGTGTGTGTGTGTTGTTGTTGTTGTCTGTAAACTTGAAAATACTGCAGCAACGTTGACCTGAATTTAGCTCTTTTTTCCTCATCATCTCCGATAGTTCCTTTCCTTTGCTTAATGAGGCGACGTCGTTCCGCTTCCCAACGACTGTCAACCTAGGCAGAGAGCAAGGCCATAGACAAAGGCATGCTATTTTTAGTACGATTATACAACAAATGTCGCATATAATAAATATCAATATTATATATATATATATATATATATGTGTGTGTGTGTGTGTGTGTTTTTGTGTAGATTTATATACATAGAAAATGTGTGTGTGGATGTAATATTTGGGTTGAAAAGAAAAATGGAAGACAAAGGAGAAAGGGCAGGGAGTAGGCACCGTTTCCTTATCTTCTTCTTCCTCCTCCTCCTCCTCCTCCTCCTCATCCTCTTCTCCTTCTTCCCTATCCTCCTCGCCAGTAGCAGTGAGTTCCTGCAGCATCGATGTCGTCTCCTTGCTCTTCTCCTTTCTTTCAAGCTTCTTAGGATCTACAGGATGATCCTCACCAAAACCCCGGGAATTGACTCTTACTTCGGATGCTCGAGTTAGCGGAGATGGAGAGTATTTCCGCGCCGGACTACCGCTTTCGTCGGCTGCTACTACAGGTTGTGTTTGCTCCGGAGGGGAAGGGGAGGGGAGGAGGCATTGACGATGACTCGTATCACCATGTGTGAGCAGTTGTAGGACCACAATGGATGCAAAGACGAGCATAAAGGCAGCATATTTTGCTGTCCTATAACCGTCGTTGGCCATGTTCTGCTGCCCACTATCATGCGTTCCCATCTCCCTTCTGCCCACCGCAAGAAACTTTCTCCTTGCGGCTCAGCGCTTGCACATTTCCTACCGCTGTTCTTCTTCTCGTCGAACAGCAGGATCTCCCCTCCTCCCCCGAACAGGACGGCGTTTCGTTCCCGTCAACGGTAACAACGCGGGAGGGCGGTGCTCGTATGAAACTTAAGTGCCATGGTGGTTTCAAAGTTTGGAAGTTTCTCGCTAAGATTTCAGTCCAAAAAATGTCATTTCTACGCTGCATCAACAATTCTGACATCAGCCAAGAACATCTGCAAAATTTTTGCCCAACTCGGTGCTTTGAGTGCTCCTCTGCAAACGCGATCCTCTCATGTAACAAAGGTGATTTCTGCACAAAAACAAGCTTGAACCCTTGTCTCACTTCGGTCTGGGGGGGATTTTCGGCGGTGTGCCGAAGGAGAAGGACGGTCGACTCACTACGCTGGTTGTTATTTGTGTTGCTAGGAGGTGCTCGTTTGCATTTTTTTATTACCCGAAAATATCTACTACTTTAGTGAGCAATGACGCTTGACTTGCCGAAGTTTCGTGGAACATTCTTTGTAGTATCGTTCTCCGGCCCAAAACCCAACTCAAGATTACATGCGCAAAGTGAGAAAACATTCGAAACCGAAGCTCTTGCCTCACGAGAAGGCTTTGTTGGAGCAGGGGAAGCTACGCAATGTGTCTCACTCACAGTCCTCCTCTATTTGGCTCGAAGCTAAATCCAAATCTGCCGGCAAAGGGCGGACGCTCGTCTACCGTCCCATGGGTGATGCGGAGTTGAGCTATCTTAGGGAGAATAATCAGCTTCCAGACACCCAGCCTTATCAGGCTATTATTCGTGGTGAACCTGGACGGATTTATTCGGAAAAGTACCTGAAGGGGCACAAGAAAGTCAACACAAACCCGACAACTGTGGTTGAGTTTGATGCCCCTACAGCTCTGATTGACGATCTTTTCAAGAGATTCCACAAGCCCGAGGATGGAGTGTTGTCCTGTGGGCTTGGTCCCAAGGCAGGGGGGGACTTAGAATTGTTCAATGAAGCACTTAGCTGTGATGAGAATAAGTCATCGCAACAGTATGTGACATGGAAAATTGTCACTGTGAAGAGAAGAGCAAAAAAGAAGAAATAAGTATCATTTATTGTGATGGTGTGTTAGTCAGAGCGAAATTAACATTATTAGTGTACGCGTGCAGATGTGTGCCCGCATGTGAACGTTAGAATAGCCTATAGTCGAAAACACAGCCCAGGAGACGAGCAAGCTGTCCGATAGCTACAGATCAGATACCTTGTATTATTAGCAAGTGCTGCAAGTATTCAAAAGTTGCAATGTACATATGTTAGCATAATAACAATGAGAAATAACTTTGATTTTACACGTATACATATATATATATATATATATATATATATATTATTACATCTAGACATTTGTTGCTGTGTTGCTTGCATCGTATCTAGCCAAGGGCATGCCATGTAAGTCATAGCAACATAATGTATTAGATACACGCATCGCCGGCCGACGGATTAATCGATATGGGTGCAATGTGTTTTCATTTATTCTGATCTTCATCATGCATGCACAGCATCACATGTACATATGTGCACACTGCATGTGCGCACTTGCTGCCCTAGTGCCGTACATGTGACACATATGCGATGCGCTCTAGAAAGGACCCCTCTTCCAATGCGATGTACGTACTCTATCCATGAGAAAATCGGGAAGCCTTCGTATCTCACGTATGCGTACTAAATGGAACATGGCGTGCGCAGATCGGAGCCAAGCAAGAGGCAGCTAGGCTTAAAGAAGATGTAGAATATGAGTCCTAATTGGGTATGATGCGTTCACGCTCGCCTTCGAAAGCGTTTAGGGCTACGTTTTTGTCCTTCCATGCACACTGCCGACATAGGGGACACTGACAAAAGATATGCAGAGTATCGAGAGAACTTAGACTCCGTTAAACGACAGAAACGACAGTATCTTGCTGTACCGTGTCCTTCTTGTGAAACCAAGGTTTGCAGCATTCCTTGTGGAATATGTGCCCGCACTGAATCGCTTTAATCTCTTCCTTCTCCCGCAGGATATCCAGGCAAATCGCACAAACCGGATCCTTAATGTATTCAATAATCGTCATGATTTCTGGAAGGAGCTGTTCAGTGGTGCAGGAAAATTCTCAACCTTGCAAAGTTTCGAGAGAAAATTGGCATCGATCTTGATGTCAGGGATCATGGACCACACCGATCTACAGAGGATTCGCGGAATTAAATTTTAGTCCGCAGCAATCCAAAGAATCAATATTTCGTGTCCTGTAAGGGTAGTAAGGCGAGGTTTTACTAAGTTGCAGCTACCTTTTCCCGTTGTTTTCGAGTTTGTTATAGAACATCTCATCAGAGTCGGAGTCAAATTCCTCTTCATATCTGAGAGATTATCCAAGAATTTGAAGAAACTTATACGATGAAGAATATATAAGTACGTTGTTCGAAACCACGTCAAGTCATAGTTCGCAGCCCCTGTGAATAGACGCGGAGCTTTCGGAAATTGTGCCAGTCTTCTCGACCTTTCCTATAGACTCAAAGCATCACAGACTAGCAAGATGAACTAAATATTGAGTAGAATTGCAAAACCTTCATTGCCATCTGAAATAGCTCCGCTCTTTTTTTTATCATTAACGTTTTCATTTCTTTTGAAATTGGAGCAAAGCTTTTAGAACTTTGAGAATCATTTCTCGTAGAGTCTCTTTTCAGCATAAGATCCTGTGCCTGCATACAATCACGAATTTAATCACGATTGTGGCTCGGATTTCCTTTCGAAGGCGACAGCTTCATTTCACCGAACCTCTTGCAGTCTAGATAATATCTGCTTTTGCTGCTCGGAGGTAGCTAGCCTAAAATCAGCTCCATCTTGACTCTTACTCACTGAGGTTTTGATATCAATATCTTCTGTGACTCCAGTGGACCGCTTCTGGCCGTCCGGAGGGACGTCGTTAGGTAATTTCGCTGTACATATTTGTTCATCTGCACTTATCCCATTCAGATTATTTCCCTCGATCGGCTTGTTCCGACTTTCGACTTTCACCTCATGCTCAACAGAAGTATCTCCATTTTGCCTCAAGGCCTCCTTTCTGATACGGTACTTTTCGGCTGCTTTTCGCTTGTATTCCTAAGGGGCATCGATGAGAAAGTAATTGAAGAAAGAATAAATGTATTCCTAGTGACAAAGATTCTGGTAGTTTTGAATCCTCGGAAGCCGAAACGCACCTCCATTGCGCTTCGCTGCTCTCATAAGTTATTCATCAGTAAAGGATCTGGCTTTGGTTTGGGACCTAATATTTACATACAGTTCACTGATTATTAAATGTGTTTGAATTAGGTACACAGCTAGTAGGTCGATAGACTGACGGACAGCCAGAATGATAGAAAAGAAGACCGATGAGAGGAGAAGAAAGGGTTGTCGAAAATATGGAAAAACATGAGAGCATACATTCACTGCTGAACAAAACAGAATCATTATCTCCTTCGTTATTATTCGTGAGAGCATTCATGCCTAGTGAGAGGCCAACATAAGGAGAAAATGGACAGCCTTTATTACCGTAGGGTGATGCTCTTTCTACCGAGGTTTATTTGTAGATTGATCACACCGGCGAACAGGAAGGCCCCCATTCACCGCCTTTCGTACTTCAATTTGAAACTGAATAGTTGTCGTACTACAAGAAAGCATGATATTCATGATCTATTTTTGCTACCGAAAATTTAATCCTGACATAGACATAGGTTTTTTTTTTTAATTTTTTGTTCGGAAACGGTCATAATTTGCTGTTTAATTTGCTATTTCGAATTTGAAAACCGATCCCTCGATCCCATTCGGCCCCAAATGTGTCTCAGTCAATACCCGATTTTTTACAATACTACGATAAAATCAATGCCGTTATCTTTGAAATCGTTCTATTTATGAGTGAAAATGGCCTTTGTTTTAGAGAACATTTTTTTGTATTAGATGGTATTTCGCCTGCATTGCAGTTCTACAAACTTCTACTACCAAGGTAACTTTCTTTCTCGGCAGGAGCCATCAAGCAAAAACTTAAAACTTCGGTGAGCAAGCAGCGTTAGTATTTAAAAAAATAGTCATCATTGCAGTATGTTATTGATATACGACATAAACTTCGTGCCATAAAAAGAATAAAAAACCCTTCTGAATTGAATGCCCGCTAATGGCGGATAAATACCGGATTAATTGTCACATGTCCATTCTTCTCAACTTTCAAATGGCAGAAACTCAAGACTGATTTTCTGAAAAGGGGGTAATTTCATCCCTAAGTCAAATGAAGATTGTTGACGCAGTTATGTAAAAGATCGGTAATTTTGCAGGGATCAAGGCTGTCTGATGCTCTTGCTCGAGCTGGGTAGAGAGCGTGCGAGGAAAACTGGTTAACTTGGCCTACCATTGCTCATTCTTCGATTCAACTCGCACCCACCCTCAAGGTGAGTCTTGGAGGCTCCAACCTCCACCTGATAAATTCATAAGTATATTGTAAGATGATCTTCCATGTTTGTCCATGCTCTTTTACATGTGGCTGCTGATGTTGACTCGTGGCATCTTTCATGTGTGCATTCAGGAAGCACTCAGAAGGCGATAGAATCCTTGACAGCTGAAAACTAGAGGGACGACTGCCAATCAAACTCCCACAGAAAGAAACGTAAAGGAATACATCAAGAGGAAAATTATAAACATGCATCTCCCCCTCTCCGTTGCTATGATCTTTTTCCAAGCCCTCTACTTACCGAGATTGGAGGCCGCCTCGATCAAAATATTTCCCTTCGAAGAAATTAAGAGGAGTGAAAAGCTGATCGAAAGGACAATCTGCATCAATAAAGGTTGGATACTAGGGCTAGCTTATGCATGAAATTGTGGAAGCTTTCTTCTCGCCTTATCTTCCTCTCTATGCTAACCCCATGCCATTATTCTCTTGGACCTCACCCATCATCCTTGCTGACTCAGGTGGTAAACCAGATTGCCACATTGTAGATTCCCTCCTACTTCCTTCCCCTCATCCGAACATGGTGCGGGCCTTTGGCAACCTCATGCAGCAAGGCCCTTACACATACAGCTACATCCCCAACGGCAAACCTGCCATGCTGCAGATGGCCCGGGGTTCAAAGTACTTTGAGGTTGTAATCCAAAACGTTGGAAGAAAGGGAGAAGGAGCTGCAGGAAGTATAAATGGATGGGGAGTGAGTGATGATTCCTTGCTCAATGGAGTGGCAGCCGTGGGGTACGCTCCGAAAACTGCAAACGCGAATATGCTTATCGGACTGGATAAGGGCAGCTTTGGCATTCATAGTGACGATCTCCGCTCGCATAAGGATGGCCGCTCGCGGCCGAGCCTGCACACTTGGCGCAGCGGCGATGTTTTAGGTGTCGGCATCGACGAGCAAGCCGGGACTGCCTTCTACACGTGGAATGGCGTTCATATGGGTGTTGCGCACAAGCTGCCTTCATTTTCAGAGGGCAAGGAGATGATATATCCTAGCGTTAGCCTGGCAGGTGCTGAGCTGAAAGTGAGCCTCAACTATGGACCCACCTTTAGCTACTCGAAACCCTTAAGTGAAGTGGAAATGTCCAATCAGATCTTCCAGCGCTTCGACAAGGTTCATTTATCATGTGCGGCTGCTGCTGATGATGCTGCTGCTGGCTGCTGCTGCTTTTCGTGTTTATAGTTCTTGCTTTGTTGAAACTCTCGTTTGCGTTCCTCTCCTCTCTCTTTCTTTCTCTTTCTCTTTCTCTTTCTCTCTCTCTCTCTCTCTCTCTCTCTCTCTCTCCCTTTTCCTCTCATTCTCATTTTTCTTTTTTTTTTCCTCCGCTTTCGCTGCTCCTGTTGCTCTCTTTCTCTCTCTTTCTCTTTCTCTCTCTCTCTCTCTCTCTCTCTCTCTCTCTCTCCTTTACCCCCTCGGGCTCCTCTTTACTCTCTCTCCACTCCCACTGGCATCCTCCACCTTCCCCCCTTAATCTTTTTTTCATACAAACTATCGCCAAAACGCAGACGAGATCATTTTTCCCAACCTCAGGTCCCCCCCCCCCCCCCCCTCCCTCCATACTCTAGGACCTGAATGGGAGGTTGCAATACCATGAACTGAAGGACGTCATCATCCACACCACTGCCGGT
>ADNK01001455.1:0-22361 GCA_000320545.1 Bigelowiella natans CCMP2755 | reverse complement strand
GGGTACATTAAGAGTAGTCGTCGTGGGGAAACCCAATTCTTTCTTTCCTTCTCTCTCTCTCTCTCTCTCTCTCTCTCTCTCTCTCTCTCACGTGGGGGGCTGGGGGGGGGAAGAGGAAGACGAAGAGGACGAGGACGAGAATGTTCAAAGTGCATGTGTGCGTGTGCGTGTGCACTATTGCTACATGTCTCCTTATTCTGCGTTCTTTTGCCTTCACCTCTAATCATAACCCTAGAGACCGTGCCTGAGCGACGAGGGAGATGTGAGCGAGGGAGGGAGGTTGGAGGGAAAGAAGAAAAGAACCCCAACAACAATAGCAGCAGCAACAACAACAACAAGAAGAAACTCTCCTCCATGCTCATAGCACGCACGCGCGCGCGATGGCAGCGCATTATTTATGTTACCAACAACAACAACAACAATGACAAAAAAATGACGAAACGACGACGACAAAGAGCACGACTACGAAACCATGCATACCTGTCTGGCGTTCGGTATGAAATCGCATGTCCAGCCTAAAATGCATCCGGAAGGTGAGAATGGGTGAGGAGGAGGAGGAGGAGGAAGAGATGAAAGGTAACGGAGAGACTAACAAACGCCCAATGCTATTTGCTTCAAAATTGCACCCGACTCCGCGCTCCTCCATCATAATAATAATAACAATAATCAGCATCATCATCATCATCATCATCACTTTCACCAAACGCACGTGCCTCCCCCCTCACCCCCATCACCACCACCACCACCACCACCACCACCACCACCTCCACCACCTTTGCAGATGCTCGAATACCCTCCTGAGGATCTTCCTATTAGCCTTCTGTGCTACGACGGCAAACACGGCGTTCTTCGCCTGCAACCAACCATTTGTGTGCAAGGTGCAGCAATGAGCGTTTCTCCGTATATCCCATCAATGCGACACTAGCATTGACCCTCTTCTCAGTAACGATCTAAGTACACGACTTCCCTACCTCTCCAAAAACGGTCGCGGTGGAGCGGCCAATGCCGTAGCTAATGATGACAGAAGTGCACGCACGCAAAGAGGGGGGGGGGGAGGGGGGGAGGGGAGGATGTGAATTCTAGACGGTGGGAATGAATAGATATATTATATTTCTCCTTTTTTTGTTTTTAAAAAAGTTGTGCTCTTTTGCCAGCCTCCTTATAGTTTCTCACCCCAAGATCAGCGCTACGGGGACAGTGATTTCAGGGACCTCCGCAAGCATAGTAGACGTTACATCGTGATCGTGCGCGAGACCATCGACGATGTGCTTGAACAAAAAGGGCACCTAGTGGGGAAAGAGGAAGAGGGGGGAGTGGGGGGGGGGAGGGAAATTGTCGCTTATGAGCGGTGATAAAAACCAGCAGGATGATATTTCGTGTAGATGATGATGATGATGATGATGATGATGTATGAGCATATCGTCGATGTCAAGGCCATTGGGTTCTTTAGACCTCGATCGATATCATCTTCGCACCAAGGAGTAGCCCTATCGACGTCATCTGATTTGTCGTATGTCGCAGTAGCGTCCAATTCCACAAGTCAAGATTCGTATATGAGGCGTTCGGGTGTAATGCTGCGCGCATATCTCTCTCTCTCTCTCTCTCTCTCTCTCTCTCACTCTTTGTGTGTATGGGGGTGGGACAAGATGAGCTGCATTATGAATGTACATATCCATCATACCGTTACACAAACAGAAATAATAACAATACAAGCACGAGGCTAGCAGCTCCAGGTCACGATGGAAGAGATCTTCTGAGACCGCATCGCGCACAAGTAAGTACCCATCGCTCCGTGCTATTCGCCGCAGCATAGAACATCACAGCACATACGAAAGACACGACGAAATTTGACTGGCAAATATAAATCAATCTAACCACTCGGATCTTGATCTCCCTTCCACCTTTTTCGGGCCAAACGTACCTAGTAAACAGGATGAAGGAGTCTCATGGTCGATGACTTTCACGAATCACTTCTTCTTCTTCTTCTTCTTCTTCTTCTTCTTCCTTTTCTTCTTCTTCTTCTTCTTCTTCTTCTTCTTCTATGTTGTTCCCGCCTACACTACCACCAAGAATCATCGTCGTGTTATCGTCATCTTCGATGATGTTGTAAAGTGGCTCATGCATGCGTGCCGACAGCAGACGACAACGAGGAGGACGGCCATGGTTACGACGCTCATATCATCAAACCATCTCATATTTCCAGAGCTCACCACATCAACGTCTTTTGACACGCACTTACCCTTTGAGAGAGCGAAACATTTCCAGTGCGGAAACAGGTCCTGCCGTCGAGCGACGCTAAGTGGGAGAAGAGGGGGGGGGGAGGGGGGGGGGAGATCGATGCATTTTATCTTGGCTAGTATGTATTTAGAGGAGAACACATTCGAAAGACAAGTGATACGCCTAGGCCATATATTGAAAAGATGTTAAAAACCAAAGAACAAACAGCGTTAAGAGCATCACTGCGGCCACCTCATTCTTTTCGTGCTCCTCAAGAAGCGAGTCGATGTTGTCTGGCTTGGAAATGCCCAATATGGAAAGCAACTTTGTCAGCAAGCTTTGGCTGCTGCTTCGCTCCCGCGTCCCGCTCTTATTCACTGTTCCTGGAGAGGAAGCACCTGAAGAGGACGACAGCCCTCGTCTGCCGCGGTGGCTGCGAAATGTCGACGAAGTCACAGGGCAGTATGTAGAAGAGGAGGGGGCAGTAGAACGCAAAGCTGGCATGTTCAGCATGCCGCCGCTAGTCACCGAGCTCCTCTTTGTCATTGTACGGCTCTTATGCGGGAATCCGGCGGCAGACGAAGATAGATCGGACTTCTCTCTTATCCGCATAAACCTAAGACCCGACCGCCATGGCAATATTCGGTGCTCCGTTCCCGCTCGCACTCGAAGGACGCTGCGCCATCCCAACATCCCGAAGAAATTTCGGGTCCTGGTGGACGAATAGCTGTGTACGAAAGAATGGCGGCGGCAGGTTTCGGCTGAGTCCCCTGTCTGAAAGGTCGGCTGCGGATGCGAGTCCGAAGGGAGGGGAGAAGGGGAACTTTCGCACCCCAATATTTCCGAAAACCTACGTGACAATAATATCCCTGTTATACATGTTTTCCCCGCTAAATCTTCTGGTACATTTTTTACAACAGGAAACATCGTAAGTCAAATTATTTTACCAAAAATCCTGCTAAACGGATGTCGCAATGGATGATTGCCACTGTAGTCGCTATTATTTTGTAATTTTATTAAGGGTTTAATTTTTAGGGAAAAGATCCTGGAGGTCATCCAGCTTGCAGACGTTGGTCGTCAGAATTATTAAAAGGACCACGGAACACAGAATACGACCTACGCTGCAACTTGAAACGCATCGTTTTTCACCTTAAAATACTGAGATGTTACAAGGTCGCAGATTTCTAATTGACGACTTTTTTAGTTGTGATGTTTAATCGTGCCGAACTGGGCAAAAGCCATCCGGGCGCGTTTCCAAGGATTTTTACCTGGAAAAATATGAAGGCCGAGGTCGAGGTCATCTCACAACATACTACAGGTAGGTACATAAGAGCGTAGTTTACATGTAAAAAAGGCTGTTTTTCGAGATAGTCGAGATATTCTTGAGACTATCTCGAGACTAGCTGGAGACTGCGACAGAAGAGGACGGATGTGGTCGGTGTCGCGAATCGCAGCCTCCCCTCCGGCCTTGCTCCGGCAAAATCCTCTGCCTAATTGTGGGGTTGGCGGGAGAACGATACGCGCTATTCATGATAATCGTAGCATGGTTCGTGCACAACGGAGGCTGGCTAACATATCGCGACACATGACTTCTGCATTTGAAGGGGGAGCGAGGGAAACATCAACAGTCTTCCCCGAGGTAGCTGCAGCAAGCACCCAAACTGGCGATGAGGACGGGTTGAGAGAGATTGCTCGAAATATTTTTAAGGCAGGATGTGAAGCAGTAGCCCCATCCAAGGCTATTTCTAATGCAATCCACGTCATGCCTGATGGGAAATCCATGAAGGTCAGCGAGCGCGTCGTGCCCCTTTCGGAGTTTGATAACATCTTCGTGATCGCTGCTGGGAAGGCAGCAGTGGGTATGGCAGAGGGTATTGTGGCAAAAGTCGGTGCCGAGCGCATTTCGGAAGGCGTAGTCATCACCAAGTACGGGCACTCGAGGGGGCATCGGCTTCCGAGTGCGCAGTTCCAAGTGCACGAGGCGGGCCATCCATCACCAGATCAAAACTCTGTGCAAGGAACGCAGGCGGTTTTGAAACTTGCCAGCAAGGCTTCGGAAAACGATTTGGTGATTGTGTGCCTGTCCGGTGGGGGGAGTGCGCTGCTGTGTTCTCCTGTCGACGGCGTGAGCCTGGCCGAGATGCAGGCTGCAACCAAGGCCCTCCTGGCATGCGGTTGTTCAATCGACGACAAGAATGCTATTCTAAAGCACCTCTCCCTTGTTAAAGGAGGCCAGCTGCGCCGTCAGATACACCCAGGGCAGTGCGTGAGCTTCATTCTGAGCGACGTAGTCGGGGACCCCCTGGACGTTATCGCATCAGGGCCCACAGTGCCTGACACCTCAACCATGGAGGAGTGCAAGCGAATCATGGCGCGCTTCGGTCTGGAAAAGCGATTCCCAGCGTCATGCAATGAGCATCTCATCGCATCCTCAGCGCTATCGTCGTCTTCGGTGTCCCGGGAGACACCGAAATCCGGAGACTTGATGTTCAAGTACGACGTGGTCGAAGTCGTCGGAAGCAATAGCCTGGCCGTGCGTGCGTGCGCAGAGAAGGCCAGAGAGTACGGATTCGAGCCCCTTGTGCTTGGCTCGTACATAGAGGGCGATGCCCTTGCAGTAGGTACCGCTATGGGGGGTATCCTGAAGTCGGTAGCCGAGGAAGAGCTCCCCCGTAAGCGGCCGGTGGCGATCATCGGCGGAGGCGAAACCACAATGACCTTGCCCCCTAATCCAGGTCTAGGTGGACGTAACCAGGCTCTGGCATTGTCTGCTATGAGGACGATTCGAGGTCTGTCCAAAGTCGCGTTTCTTGCGGCGGGCACCGATGGAGGGGACGGGCCGAAGCATGACGCCGCCGGCGCAGTGGTGACCGGAAGCGACTTTAAGCTTGCTGCGGAGCATGGCCTTGACTATGAAGACGCCATTACCTCGGCGAATTCCTATGGGTTCTTCAAGGATCTAGAGAAGTCTCTGTACGCTGGACGTGAGAATGTAATGCACCTTCGCGACGGGCCAACAGGCACGAATGTGATGGACCTTATAATAATGCTGGCGGCTTAGTAGTCAGAGCTGTATCAGTGTGCGATACGGCTGCTGTGGGTTTCAAAAGCCATCAGCATATGCTGCTATAAGTTATTATTTGCTTAATTGGCTCAGTCGTCTAAGGTACAATTATATTAGTTTCCTGGGAATGCACACCACCCGCATGGCGATGATAGCAACAGTGTCCTATGCGCGCAGAGCTGCTGCTGTCTACTACTTTAGCGTAACGAAACATCGCACCGCTTGTATCACACACACAGCTGCACATATAGCGTGCACTCGCGTATGTAGGCCGCACGCAGGCTCTACTTGTACTGTTTTTTAATTATACCGGACATAGCATGCTAGCATGGGGGTACGTACACGGTAGGGCCTATGTACGTACTGCATGGCGCTGTCATGCGCACACGTCACTCTAGCTCGATATGTGTATTTATATTGCGCTTGCAAGTATTCATGCTGCGTACGTGTACGATACGTGGAGGACTTGCGATGTCGTATTTGGCGCTGGCCATACATGGCCAATGAGCTACATGCATGCGCTTGTCGTCATGCTGCGCTAGCTAATACGCCGTAGGGCACTTACATAGTTACGTACGCACAGAAATGGAGACCGACTGCCATGTCTAACTATAGAGATTTCACCTATCATGCATGCATACTGTATGCCGCACATAGACGTATCGTGTACGTAGCCCGCCGGAGGCCATGTGAACAGTGCGTCAAAACTTATTGGTGGTATATTGTACTACTATTTCGATATGCCTCATATAGTCGTAGCTCATCGCAGCGATAGTCAGCGCCTCTACGTATGCGGTACTTGTAACCAGACACGATGCAGCTACATTCTTTAGTGCGTAATGCTTCGTTATGTGCTATGTGCTGCTGCTATGTGCTATGCAATAAGCGTGCAGCCATATTATTGCGCGCTGATGTAATATTTTATTTACATTGAACAAGTTTAATTGATTAATTACATCCGTCCTACATAGCTAGTGTGCGTGCGTGCGTGCGTGTGTGTGCGCGGGGGTGCAGTAGAGTTAGTAGTAGGTAGTAGTGGTAGTTGTAGTAGTAATAGAGGCGACTGAGCATACAAGCGTTCCGCTAACGAACCATCTCATTTACTTCTGCACTATTGAGTTTATCAGCTTGTTCATGCTCGCCATCTTCTCGTGATCGCTGGCTGAGTACTCCCTACGACATTAAATGGGAAGCACACGCACAGAAAGAGAGAGAGAGAGAGAGAGAGAGAGAGAGAGAGAAAGAGAAATAGAAAGGGGGTGGGGGGGGAAAGAAATCGCCACAAACATCAGTGTCATATGAATTTTCCTTACTATTATCATTATTATTATTATTATTGCTATTATTATTATTGTTACTGCGGGGTACATACCTGAACCTCAACTCAGGCACCCTCTTCATGCTAGCCTTTTTGCCGAGATAGTATCGTATCCTCCCGATGTTTCGCAGTAAGACCGAAGAGACCTCTGCGTGTGTTGCGCATGATATGAAAACGACGACGGACGATGACTTGCTGCTACCAAAAAACGCCAAATCACCCACGCGGAGAGGGGCTCTCCTTCAACAAGCTTCCCACATCCTCATGCACGTTTATGTTTCATCCTCTTCACCTCGGGAGAGCTCCGCCTTGTCGAAGAACGTTTTCTTGTTTATATACTCTCTAAAGTTCTGGAAGTCGGCTGAGTCATGCCCCAACGTGGTGGCCAGTACGTCGAGCTCCTGAGCGCCCGGGGAAAAAGGGGGGGGGGGGGGGGAGGGATGGCAGCAAGTGGAAGAAGAAGAAGAAGAAGAAAACGGAAGTCAGCAACACGAAAAGGTTGAAAATACTTGTCAGCGCCAAATGCGGCTGATTGTCGATGTATTCTCTGTATAGAATGACGCAATTTCGGCCATCAGGCGTGATAGCATCCCTCTTCCTGTGCGCACTGGTCTCACTCGTCATCATTATCATCATTCTAATGATGTTGTTGCAGGTGTGCACCTTTCGGGGCACCTTTCGGCTGAATAACCACAGGACATCGAGGACTATTGAAGTAGTCTCGCAATAGTTCCTGAGGAGGAGGGGGGGGGAGGGGGCATATATCACGCGTGAAATAGACGCAAATGACAACCTTTATGCAGCTGCCAATGATACACCATCCCTTTATCACCATCATCATCATCATCATCATTATCTCATTATCATATAGAACCTTGATTCTGCTGCTACGCATGGTATTCTTCAACTGCCGGGTGCTCTCCTATTATCGGGGGGGGAAAGGAGCAGCAGCAGTAGAAGCGAATCTTAAGACGAAAGGGGCGACGTGAACACGCATAAAACCAATCATGCATGGATTTTCTTATGATGTCACGAAATATGCAATTCTAAGCACGATGCTGCCCTGACGTGACATGAAAAAGCTGGCATTTCTTCGTTTCTTCTTCTGCACACACCCTCCTCTCATCTGAAGAGCTCGCAAAAAGAGATCTCAGCCCCCCCCCGTCAGCTGATTCCACTGGACTTTTAGCGTCCTCTATAACCACTACATAAAAGAAATGGCAACGCTGTGAGGCTTAAGCAGGTTGATCAATCAATGGAGATCGGTACGATGCACAGCGATATCACCTCTTTCATCCGGTATTAAACGAGGACTAGGCGAAGACGACGACGATGATGATGATGGTGAGGAGGAAGAGGAGTCTAATAAATCCTCTTCATCTGCAGATTCTTCTTCTTTTCCTAGTAATGTCGACGATTCCAAGAAGGCCTCTCTCACAGGGAATGGATCTATCTCCAGTGCTCCCCGCCCCTCTATGCCGCCGCCGAAGACGTCACGCAGGACTCCTCGCTCCTTCATCACCTTGTCCACATCTGGAATTTATTGGACATTAGCAGTTTTCTTCGGCCGCTTATTCGCCGCGACTCATGTGATAAGATGATGATGATGACGGAAATGATAATGATGATGATGATGATGATGATGATGATGATGATATGAAGATGTTGATTGTCTAAATTCGGTATCAAAGAGTATCGACCATCAGCAACTTTTTGCAGTTGGGGGCTGTTCGCAAACATCTCTGCCATCTCTCTAATAGCAAAATTTGTGATCAAAACGGGGTGGTGGATAGGGGGGGGGGGTAGAGAATGGTGAGCGACAACCTGAGGGCCTGGGCGAAGACGTCCGCCTCTTGCTGCAATCTTGCTCTTGCTTTCTCCTTTCGTCGCTTACGTGACACAAATCTCACGCCTGTTCGCATGGTCGGGAGGAGAGGGCGCACGGTCCGCGCGGCCTGCGAGGGGAAGGCAGCTCGCATCAGCATTCTTGGTGATTCGCGATTTTTAAAGAAATACGGCTCAGGATGCCCGTCTCAACCTATAAATCCCATTTCTTTTTGAATAAAATATTTTAGATCAAATTCTGTCGAGAGAAGATCGAAAGAATTAACGAACTCCGACGCCACACACCCAGAGCGACTTCGAAGCGTCCCTCCGCTTGCCTCCCCGGCACTAGATGTTGATATAATCCGCATGATTTTCTTTCCATATTCATCGCCCTGGAAATCGGCTCGAAAGCGCTTTGCAACGTTGTAACGGCCAGAGCTGGAGGTAAGATGAAGGAAAATGGCCAGTAATTATACATCTGCGACAAACAATACACGGGAAGCGGTTTCCAACTTCGCCGTCCGTTCGGTTCGCCCCACCCGAACCAGGCCCTGCTTTCCCTGAGCGCTCGCTTTCAGGAGGGAAGTGCACCTCATCAGCAATAGGGTTCAACTGTCGCTACCGAAAACAATGAGTGCGCGAAGTAAGCGGAGTCAGGTCGCAGCCGTATCCTCTCGGATCTGTTTTTTGATTTTTTGGGATCCACCCACTGTACCGGAAAAACCTATGTGCAGCCCTTCTTCTTCCTCTTCTTCTTCTTCTTCTTCTTCTTCTTCTTCTTCTTCTTCTTCTTCTTCTTCTTCTTCTTCTTCTTCTTCTCCTTCTTCTTTCTCCCTTTACTTTACCCTCACCTTTCGCAGAGTTATTCTGAAGAGGGAGATATAGAGTTAGAGTCCTACATACGACTCCATTTCATGCACGTGTGGGTCGGTGTTTCAATCTCCTTAAAACTATCGATGATTGTTCTTCTCCTCGCAGATTTCTGCCAACGGTGCTGCTGCTACTTCCCCGGAAGTATTGCCAGTTTGTTGGTCGGGTAATAAGTTTCTGTAGTAGTCGACAATGCGAGCTGACGACGGATTCCCAATTTTAGACAAGGAGTAGTAGAACCCACCCCCCGAAATTGACGACCATATTTGCTGACATACAATTCCCGTATCGCCTGCCTCCCATCCCCCTGACGTTTTTGCTTGGTTCTTCTTCTGCTTGATCCCTTATCAGCGGCTTCGAATGATCAGCAACTCGAATTGGAAAACTCCAAGAAGAAAAGTTTGAACATTCTCTTTAGCGTAGATTCTTTTCTCTGCGCGACGTGATGTGCCGCTGCTTTCTTTATCAGCTCCCAGATTCACACGCACGGAGCACCTGGGAAAGGATTACGTGGTGAGTGCTGAAAAATCTACAATGGTCCATAACGAATGAAGTATGCGATGAATGTCAAGGTGCTCCGATTTAGAGCCTCACTTTCTCTCTCTCTCTCTCTCTCTCTCTCTCTCTCTACCAACAGGAAGCATGCAGTGTCCTACGGATAAACACGCACCCCCACATCATGCTTGCGATAGATCCCGATTACAAAATGGTGGATCCAGAGGTTCTGCACACCACGCGCATCCGGCTTTTTGTCTGCCCTTCCACTTTTCCTCCGCCCCCTCCTCCTCCTTTTGTTTTCTATTCGTTTTCTTCGCCAGTTTAACGTGTCCTCCTCGGATTCTGATCAGCTTTTTATGCCCGTCCCCCAAGAACTCAATGCCGATTCCTTCTATTTCTTCAGAACATAGAAGAAGGCTTCCCCTCCTTGAAACGTAGACCTGAGAACGAGGTGAGAGTACGAGAGGACAGATGTGTCGGGGGATGGGTTCAGAACAGCACGTGGTCCTCGATGACTTTTTGTTTGGCGATTCCGAAAGAGCATGCCACACGCTACTCTATTCTTCCCTCAAAATAATACACACACGCACACACACAACTTGCTTCGGTTCCCAGGAAAAGAAAGAGGAGGAAGCTAAGGTTGAGGAAGGAGAAGAGGCGGAGAAGGAGGAGGGGAAGAAGGAGGAGGGGAAGAAGGATGAGGGGGAGGAGGATGAGGGGGAGGAGGAGGAGAAGCTTGTTCCTGAAGTAAGAGAGATTCGGATAACTGGAATGGCTTTAGATAAGGTTTGTGAAATGTAAATATAATATAATATATATATTTATATACATACGTAAATAAATATAAGTAAATGTGTATATAAATATAAATAAATATGTGTGTCTGTGTGTGTGTGTGTGTGTGTATCCGTAAAGAACGACGTGGGGAGACTCGTGATTATTCTGAATATTTACTCATTACTTGGCAGGGAACGGTTCTCGCTCTCAAGATGGCTGTTCCAGACAGCACCCTCAGGACGTTGAGGTCAGCAATACAGGATGATGATGATGCTTTGTGATGATGATGATGAGGAGGGGGCTGCGTTGATGACGATTGCACCGACTTTCAGGCTATGGAATTGCGGTATTACCTCATCTGTATTTGAAGAGCTTGTTCAGGTGGGGACCAAATACACGTTATAACGTCAGAGTGTATCATCGTCTCTCGACAACATACTACTCTCTTAAACTGATTTCTTCCCTTCATCTCTGCTCCTCCTGACCCCCCCCCCCCCCCTTCTTACCCGTAGCTCCTGAATGTAAGCCAGATTGAGAACTTGACTCTGGAGGAGAATCCGCTCGAGGACGGAGCGCTCTTCGCGAAATTGGTGCATGCTAACGGGGGAAGAAGAAACAAAAGGGGCGGGGGGGGGAGAGGATGGCGGTTAGGCGGGACAATGCGAGCAGATGCTTGAATAGGAGCTAAGGCTGATTCGCCATTTTTCAATATCTTTGCAGGTCGAGGGCAAGAGTCCTCTCTTGACGCTGTCTTTGCAATCCAACGGAATTCGCGACGAAGACGCAGCGAAACTGCTCTCCTCCCTCAAGGTATGGAGGGGAAGGGAAAGAGCGACACGGAAAGAAACGCTGGAGGGGGGGAAGAAAGACGGGGATAGGGGGGGGGGTAGGATGATAGATATTGGGCGAGAAACAGAGGCGGGAAACGGAATGAAGAGAGAAAACAAAAGTACGCTGAAAGAGACATAATATCTTCTTCTCCTTCTTCTTATTGTTGTTCCTGATCTTCAGTCGAACGGAAAGCTGCTGGCGCTTAACATGAGCAAGAACGACCTGGGCTCTGAGTCTATCCAGGCCTTCTCCGCAGCGATGAAGGTCGGTCGCTGTTCGGCGATGAAGACAGAGAAAGACCCTCACCCCATCATATCCACGCATTTGTTTCTCACGTCTGGTGCCGCTGATGTACTGCTCAGGGTAACACGACGCTTACTGCGCTGGATCTCAGCAGAAACCGTATCGGAGACGACGACGCCGTCGCTCTTTTAACTGTAATTGTGTATGATGCTTCTCGCCATAACCGCCTCCCTCGCCGCTCGAATGCTGTGAAGTGGGTGGTGAAGATGATGATGATGATGATGATGATGCGTCAAAACCCGAGTGTGCCATCGAGATCCTTCTTCGTTGCTTCTTCTGCTTCCGTATTCCGGGTTATATGTTGTAAATAACTCACCATCATCGTAGGAGCTCTCTCCGCCGGAGGCAGGTGGAAAAAAGGGAAAGAAGGGGGCGAAGGTCGGATTCTTATCACCATTCCCTCCCCCCCTCAATCGCTCGAGGCATGATTCCCTTATTTTCCCTTAGGCGTTTGTCCACTTGAACCTGTCGTTTAACGCGGTCGGAGAGAAGGGTAGAGTCCCAACCAGCTCGGCCCAGTGATTGTGTTTGCGAACCGAGAAATGACTTTTACACTCAGGAGCGCAAGAGGCTGTTCGGATGTTGGAAGGCGATGACCCCGAATCGCTGAAGGTGGTCGATGATGCGTAGAAGGAAGCTTCTATGAAGACACGCACGCTGCGTGTATATTCGATTCACTTGTTGTAGAGACGTCTCATCGCTCGAGATGGGAGCACAATGCGTGTGCATACATACCCCTTACAACATGTATCAACTAGGTGATGCTCAAGGGCCACAAATTTGGGGAAGATATCTCGGCAAAGCTGAAAGCTGGTGGTCTAATTTAGAAGGCGATGTCGTCTATGAGTGCGCGCATTGTTACAGACGTTGAGTTGCGTCCGAACTGCATCTGGAACTGTTGTTGCCATTCATTATGAACAAAGGAAACAATGTGTGCAAGCCTGTCAGTAGAGCATGCGCATGCATGTGCATTTGTGAGTTGTGGCAACCTATCTAGCTGGGCATTTGGGTCGTTATTCAGCGCCGCTGAGTAGCGCACCTAGTGTGCTACAGCAACAAGACAAGAGCGTCCGTATTATGTTACTATGTCTATAATCTCCATTGCACAGCTACATTAGGATGACAACTGAAAAAAATTAAACATTTCATCACATCCGTCTTATATAATAATCTCATAGCAGCATTCATCATGACATGTACCATTTTAGCATTCATAACTGCTAGACTGCGTACAAATGCCTAGCTAGCTAGCTACATTGTCATAGCTAGATAGCGCGCTGCAAGCGCACACTGCTCCACGAACGTGCGTGAGCGCAGGAGATGCTACCCGCACATAGCATATATGTCGACTACGATGTACGTGCCGGAGCCACGCTAGCAATCGCATCAGTCTTCATCCCTGCATGCAGCAACAGCACTACTACGTCATTTTGAGTTTAATCATGTATCGAAGCTGGCACTGGCTCTCTTTGTAAATGAGATACTCGCTCTGTTGGAAGTTGGAGTCGGCGTACTGGGCCCGCGGCTTCGGCTTCCCCGTCGGCACCGTCACCTCGCGGCCGTCCAGCAGGAAGGTCTCGTCCCCGGCAGGATCCGGGTCGAACTTACCCTGCGCGACAACGGAATCGTAGCCCTTCGGCGCCTTGCGCAGGCTGTGCCGCTCCTTCGTGATGTGGAACTCCTTCCCCATCGCGACCTCAGCCAGAAACATAATCCCCGTCCCGCACTTCTCTGAGGCGCTCACGTAGTAGGCGGACTTGTTCATCTCGGCAGCGAAGTACAGGCCGCGCCCCACCCGGCCGCCAGCATTCGGCATGATGCGGAGCCCGCTCGCGAGGATGGCCGCCACCACGGCGATGTTGGTCCCGTGCCAAAGCAGCTTGCGGTTCCCCAGCCCCTTGTGCTCGGAGAAGCGCTCCGCCTCCCCCTCCCGGCCGACCTCGAAGATCTCCAGGATTTGGGGTTTCTTCCCGTAGCGCGACCCGCTGAGGAAGGCGTTTGGAGGGGGCTTTACGGTGTTGTTGAGGTACTCGCTGATGACCTTCCACTTGGCGGAGGCCTTGGGGAGGACCCTCATGTCGCACTTCAGAGACTTGTACTTGCCGTCGGTCGGGTGCTCGATCTTCACCGCCGCACCGCTGCCGCCGCTCGCTCTCGTAGCCCTGGCCTTTGATTTCAGCAGGTTCTGCCCCATGGCGATGTCGTTGAGGAGGTTGACCTGGTCAGCTTTCTTCTGCAAGATCTCTTGGTTGCCAATCAATGCAGGATCCACCGCTGGGATCTGGTTGTAGAACATTGTCGTGAGCATCTTGAGCTGCGACAGGAACACTCGCTCATCGAATTGGCCGGTAGCAGCGGCGCCCCCCCCCTGCTGCTCCTTGCTCTCAAGGAGCAGGCGTATCTGCTGCAGGGTATCGCTGCCTGCTTGAATCCTGGCGAGAGTCACCGCACCGAGCGGCATCTCATCGACTTTGACTCCTGATTCCTTCATGCTGCCGATGATTGTATCCTCATCAAACAGCAGCTCCACAAGTTCTTGCGTCTCTGGTGGTAACGTAGACTCTTCGATCTCAGCGGCCTCCTCGCCATGTTTGGAAGCGATCATCCTATTTGCGATCGCTTTCTTGTTCTCTCGGCTCAGTTCCCCGTAGTAGTAGCCTGTTGATGAGGCGGCAGCAGCAGCAGCAGGAGGAGGATATATGAGAGAGGCAGTGGAGACATGATAGAGAAGCGAGAGCGTGTGCAGTGAGAACGTCGTTGAATTTCTTTGTATGCTTTAAAGGGGGAGGGGGGAGGGGGGAGGGGGAGAGACTCAGGTGCGTGCGTGTGTGTTGTAGCTTCGTGCTACTATGCGAGTACGCGTGTGCATGCTTGCGGGCTATCGTTCTTACATTGAGGTTTCTGCTCGAAATCATGCCTCTCGTCCCACTCGTTATTGGTCTTCTTGTAGAACCACTTCTTGAATTCCGAGACCGCTCTGCTGCGGCTGCTATACGAGTAGATGTTGAAGTCGGAGCGAGAGGACGCGAACGCCCACTCCGCCCCCTGCGAGCCTGTCCTCCCCCAGTGGCAGAAGATCTCGAATCCGCCGCCCCTCACCTTGAGAAGCTGCACGACGTAGAAGCGGTTGATGCCCGTGCCCAGTGACACCTCCGACATGACCGCGTTGTAGACGTCCTGACCGTCGGCACTGACGAGAATGCTCGGCTTATTGTACGAGTAAGGGTATCTCGAATGCACCTCCAAGATCGGGGAGCCCGCTTGGGGGCGGGGCAGCGTCTCTCTCTTCTCCTTCTTCTCGCTCTTCTTCATATTCTTCTCTTTCTTCGTTTTCGAGTCCTTTCCTTCCGCGTTCGCCACAGCCTTCAGCTTCAGACGTTTGGCCTTGGAGGTGATGGGGTCTCCTCCGGCGCCTTTCCTACGTTTGCGAGAAGACGAGGAGGATGAGGAGGGCTGGGCTGTCGCCCTCGCCTCCCCCCCGTCCACCTCCATGGCCGTAGAATTCCTCACTGCGGTAGCTGCAAGATCAACTAGCTCCTGATGGTGCGACTCTAGCTGCGACATGATCTTCGCCTTCGCGCTCTTTGCCTTTATGCCCCTCAGCCTGCACTCCAGCTTCATGACCGTTCCCGTGGTCGCGGAAGAGAGCTCTGGGAGGACGTCGGTGAACGCTTTGCCGGGTTCTCCGAGCATGCTCTCCCTCATGGCTGCACGAATTACCGGCATCGTCCCTTTAGCCTCGAGCCCTCGCAGCGCTGCAAGTGCCACTAGCTCTTTCTTCTTCAGTTTGTTAAGTACACTGAGCTCAAATCCCTGGATTTCATCGTCCCCCAACTCCCCCCCCCCCCCCCCCTCCCCGTCCCCTTCCGGAGCTTTCTTGCCTTTTTTCTTCTTTTTCTTCTTCGCCTTTTTCTCCCGGTTGCCGAAGAGCGGAGGAGCGGCGTCGTCCACCACCATGCAGTGCGCCTTGGCGCCCCGCAGCCACGCCCCCATCCACTCGGCCGCGGCCATGTCCGCAGGCACACGGAACATGCATCTCTCGACCGAGTCGAGGTCCGATCGGAACACGCATTTGGTGAATCCGCCAAGGAACCCCCAGCACACGACCCTTCCTGAGAGGCCGAGCAGCCCGGCGGACTTGCACACGGGGCAGTCCTCGCACAAGCCGTTCAGGATGGCGTCCGCTACCAGGAGAGCCATGTCGATGGACCGCTTCTCGATGCGCAGGGCGGTCGCACTGATGCCATTGAGATCGAGGAGCTGGATGAACTCGTCCAACAGAACTTCGGCCAGAAGAATGTCCCAAAGCTCGTTGACAGGCACCATCAAGGCTTCGAGCGCCGCTTCCTTCTCAGGACTCATCAGCTCATTCGTTTTGGCACGGATCTCATTAGAGACATCGTACCCCATTCTGTCCCAGTTCATAAGCTGTGACAATCGGCTGATGTTCCCTTTCGCGCACGTGAAGCACAGCCATCGAGTCTGCATCCCGTAGTAGAACTGGCTCGGCTGTCGGTCGCCGACGCGGATATCTCCCTGCGCAATCCTCGAGTAGCACAGTTTGCAGTTGGAGGGTTTCTTCACCCGAGCGTATTCAATGCATGAAATGCCCTGCTCAAGAGGCTCCCCTTCCATCCACGTCGCTAATGTGCCTCGTTGTGTCTTTCCGCTGCTCTTGAGACCTTGTAGGACAGCTTTTGCGTCTTCTTCTGACATCTTCGCACTCTGTGCCCCCCCCCCTTTGGTACTGCTTTTGGCTGGAGAGCTAGGGAATTTGGTTGAATTTGCATCTCCTCCTGGCCCTCCCTTTGCTCGTGCCAGCATGTCGTTCACCAGCTTCTTGTTAGAGGCACTTAATCGTTGAAATCCCGTGAGCGATTTTGCTGAAGAGATTGACATCCTCCCAGTTCGAATCATCTGTTCGGTCCCTAATGTTCACAGTGTCATCGCACATCTCATTCAATTCCACACACCCTCTCCCTCATGAAGACATACCTGCCAAGCTGTACCATTGAGTGGTCGTTCCGACTCCTTCAACAAGGAGCAGATTCAAGTCAAACTCAAATGTTAATTCGCAGGATTTAACGAAATTACGGCGACCTGTGTACACATTTGGGACCTCTTTGCCGACCCTGACCTCTCCCTTACCGATTTTCTGACATGTTTGCATGAAGGTGTTTACATCATACACGAAGTGTCCTCAACGCGCGGATAGGCGGATCGAAAGAGTGGGCGATTTGGGGTAGATAGCCATGTACCTGCTGCGTTGCTCGACATTTCGCCCTTCCGGACTTCGCGAGCTCCACCGAGAGCATCGTGAACCCGGATTCCGTCGGTCTCGAGGGGGTGGGAAGACTTGGCCGTTCGGGCGAAATTTGATCCTCGGTGTCAAAACCCCCCTGTATTTATCACCATGCGACAACCGTTTAGGCCAGAAATTGATGGAAATTTGGCAAAGTGAGCACCTTTGCCTGATTCGCATGTCATTTCGAAGGAACGACGTGGCGGAAAGAATGAGGTTCCTAGGTTCCACCGGACTCGCGCCGATGACTTTTTTGGGCTGTGCGATGTCTAGATGTGTGAGCGTGACTTTTGATCCTTTCAACCGCTCCTGACGAACCGATTCATTCATTCATTCATTCATTCACGTGATCGAATGTGCTCGAATCTTGAATCTTTGATTTCAATGCAGCAGACGTCTGCACGTCACACCTCCAGATTGGACCTGCTAGCCTGCTCAGGAAGGTGATCCATCGTCATGATGCATCGTGCGTGAAACGAAGCCACGTCACGTCAGCACTCACAAGCGAGCGTGAAAAAGTGTGCACAACAAGTTTGACAAGTGCTAGAGTGGTCACAAGTTCACTTCAGCCAGCTTGCGAGCTCCAGAACTGCTAGCTAGCTGGACTGGGTCTGCAGGCTGGGCTGTGTCCAGCTAGCCAGATCTGGCTAGCTGGGCTAGCTGGGTTCTGACATGTGACAATGGAGTGTCATGCAACGTGATCCATGTCGCATGCTAGCATGTCTAGATGTGCAACCTTCATCTTTCATGTCTTTCATGCTGTCAACATGACATTCCGCCAGCATTGCACATCGGGTCGTTGACAGCCCACATTGATGCATGTGAACACAGGCCGCGGCGCAGCACAGCAACATGTGCGCATGCAAGGCGGAAGTCAAGATGTTCACATTTGATTCGCACCCGCAGCTGATGCAATGAGCACAATTATCACATGGTTGGGCAGATGAGTTTCTCATCGTTGTTGCACTGAGACGACACCAGAAAATGAGCACAAAAGCTGCTCGATCGCCTGTTTGCATTTTAGCTTGATTGTGTTTGATGTGTTGATTTGATGCATCAAGCAAGCGTGCCAAGCTAGCAAGATGTCCCAATCACGACCTTGCTGTGTGGCAGCTCGGCCACGTGCACATTGTTGCATCATTGCTTGTTCGTGATGAAAGGAGGATGATCAATTTGATTCCATGTTCACTTAGATGTGCATGCCTAGATGCCTGAGGGACACTTCATCTACATCAGCTGGCCGAAAATAGCGTTTAGAATCAACAATTAGTTCTCTTCAAGTTTTGGAATCACATGAAATTTGATGTAAGCCGGAATCTTTCCTTCTAAATTAATTACCCAGATTTCTCAATTGTCTTTTTGGTGCATTGTGCAACATTTTTGAATGCAACAAACTACAAATGCTAGTGTCATCTAGTCATTGCTAACATTATAGTCATTTGAATGTACTTGTTTTCTAATGAATAATGCATTAGCATGGTAAACTAAAAAAAGTAAATTATTTTTTTAATCAATTTGTTCCATTGCTGCGGGAGAAGAGCTAGAAACGATGTAACGTCGTCGCATGTTAACCATCATGAGTTTGGTCATTTGTTTCATCGTCGCGCCAACAATCGCACTTCCAAGGACCTCCAAAATGGTACAACATGTGTGCCACAGCATACAAAGACAACACTCTTCCAGCCTCCGTGGCGATCTGTGGGGGTTCTGAGAATGACTCATCTATGAGCTCCGAAAACCTTCTATCGCTTTTCGCAGTCTCGTATGCGACCATGATGCCTAAGATAGTAATGATGAATGCGATGATAGGGAACGCTGCCAACGAGAACTTAACCTTTGTAATTAAATTCTCCAGATTCGCTATTTTATTATTTGTAGGCAACTTCGACTGGGTGGTGCTATCGGGAATACGGTCGTCTCCCCGGCCCTTGAAATTTTTAATGCCTTGCTGTTCACCGCTTCTCTCTGTGGAATTAGTCACGCTGATACTTGCAGCAAAGCTCCTTGGCGTGGTTGGACTCGTAGGTCTGGGCGATTGTTTCCCTCCAATAGCTATCCTAGTATTGCTGCTGGTTGGTGTCATGGCGCCCAAAAACCGGCTGGGTGGAACTAATTTGTCCTTGTTGATGCTATTTCCAAAACGATGCATCTCAACGCTGCTGACCGTCGTTTTTTTCTCCTCAAGCCTCTGGCTCTCAGCATTCATAACGTCCCGGAGATCTGTCACATGATCTCTGAGTTTTCGGAGGAGATGCATGTTTTGCCAGACGAAATAGGCAGTGATGACTGGAGTCAGGGCCGCGCTCGTGGCATATTCGATGGAAAGATACTTTTCTCTGTTCGTCGCGAGAACACCTAGAATAAATAACGGTGATCTCTATTGGCGAACAAGAATGCGCATGAAAATGTGAATTTTGGCTCAAGGTTGAGAATACATAACTTACTTATGCTCGAAATGACAGATCCGAGGATGTTATAGACTATGAAGCCTTTGAAGGTTGCGTGATAGCTCCATGGAAGCCCTTGGGCATGGTGGAAAATTCCATATCTTGCTTGTGTGAGGACCTGCACGGTGTAGATCGTCAACGTAGTCACCCATGCCTACCAGTATTTTTACATCAGAGCGCTTGTTTGTTTTGAGACGGTTGGAGAAGTGAGCGGTACCAATGAGTAAGAAATTGCAATCCGCACAACTTGCCATGGAGCTGGAAATGGGCCTCGTGGAATTACGAGGGAGATGAGGATCCCACCAATGTTCGCAAAGATGATTCCCCTTCGAAGTCAAAGAACAAAACCAAAATTGAGAATAAACGACTATTCTGGCAACCAGAAACATTACAGACTTAGTACTCTACCGACCAAAAGAATCTCTTCTGCGTTTTGAGTTCAGAGAAAGGCTTTCCTTTTGCATACAGCTTCCATGCAGAGATGGAGATGAGAACCAACGACGCAGCGATGAGAACTCCGTCCAGGAGCCTCCCACCATTCATTCTATGCTTCTTCAATGTGGGTCGGGATCATTAGCTCGACGACATCCCAACCAGTGCATATCAAGAGAAATTCTCCTGCGAAGTCCGGCAAAAGGTAGGAGCATCGGAAGAGGAGTTCCCCGCAAAGCGCGTGCTCGGCACTAAGTTAGGCAAAAAGGGCACTGTGGGCAACTGTAATCATGCCTACGTCTCCAAAATTCAGCCCCAAATAAGCACAATTTTGTATGGTAAAGCAGTTTCTCAGGGTCTCGGGGGACTTTTGCTGTGTCATCAAGCGAATCTGTGCAAATCCAGGGTGCATCTGAGGTACCCTTTCGATTCGGGCAATGAGGCAATACGTTCGTTCCGTTTTGGCCTTGCGACAACCCACATCGTCTTGTGTCGCACAAAGAAAATGAGAAGAATCTTGCATTATTTCGGTCGTACGAATGTACCTTGTCGCAGGGGGAAAACCAGGGCTATTCAGGAAGAAAACTAAACTATATCGCGCCGTTTCTACCGGGGCGTGGTGGCCAATTTCCATCATCGAAATTTCGAAGTTTTGAATTCTATCTGCGCCCTTGTTTGTTGCTGCCTGCTGCTGCTGCTGCTTCTTCCTGGGCATGGGGAACCCTGGGGAGAGGGGGGAAGATAGCGGGTGGGGGGAGGATGAGGGCATGATGTGGCCGCATCGGCCTGCATTTGTGGATACGAGGACTGTGCACAGGTCTGGGAATGTAACAAAATAATCTCTCTCCTACCCGGCTAAATGACTGGTTTTTGTTATGATCCGAAGGGTGTCGTCGAGGTCCGATTTTTCCTGCATGGCCCTACTGCTCTTCTGCCTCAACTGTACTACTCGCAAGATATTTTTGATCATTATACTTGGACCCCGGTTATTGATCCGTGTCTAAACCTGCATTTTGTTGAAATACAGCCGATTTGGACATGTGGGGGAAAGACGGCAGGTCAGAGTGTTTTCCTTCTCACGGCCGATACGATTGATCTCATGTGAATTATACCGACCAATGTGCTTGTTGACGATTAATTCAGAAGTGAAATCATGTGTCCTTCCTCAAGCACCGTGTCCCCCCTCAGCCTTGCAAGCGTGGTAAAATGCAGCAGAACGCAGCGAATATTCATATACTGATCGACAAAATAATAGCGGCGAATACTGCTGTCATAAATAAATGTGCGCTTCACTAGATATTTATTTATGTAAAAGTCACTCAAGGAACCAGATAGTTGTTTTGATTCTCATAAGAGGTTGATATTCCGATTCCCCCCCCCCTCTTCTCCATCTCCATGGAACGTACGACAAGGCAAAGGCGGCTGTACCGGGGACTTGCAGCGCAGATCGCCTCCCTGCTTGGGCTGTGGTAGTGAGTAGGCGCGAGCGAACCAACATATTTAAATCTATTAATACGGACACATCTCAATGCATGGAAACGAGCGTGCTCCTTGCTGCACTCCACGGCAGATTCAGTATTCTCATGTGAGGCAAAGGGAGGGGAGAGGACCGATCTTAGCCCTATTGCACTGCCAACATCCCTCTTCGATTTTGATCCCAATGCAGGTTCGATACCCCATGCCAAGGAGAGGGGGAGGAGGGGGAAGGGGTCTGTGCTCATCGCAGAAACAAATGCTCGAGCATGCTTGCGACCTACTTCTCCCATACCCAACAGCAGCTACAGATAATAGCAGGTTCAGGTGCGTGCGAGTAGAACGAAGGGAGGAGGGGCTGCTCAGCACAGTCTTAATTATTGTAGTTCGTCGTCGTTGTCGTTGTCGTCGTAGTCGGTGTGGCCAGTTTGACATCGCCCCATCCCCATCGAGCCCACACACTAACCTCATCGTCACGCTGCAGTAGCGGGCCACAAAATATGACAGGAGATCACGGAGGAGATGGCGACGAAGAGGAGGCGGAAGCTCGCCGACTGACAAGCGAGAGACTGTTCATATTTACGAGCATGGAGGAGGGGACCTGGCGGGGGGAAGAGAATAATGCACGGGGGGGGCAACTCTACAACGATGAGGAAGATAACCCAGGGGATAATCTCGCTGAGGAAGAGGCCGGCGGTGATGCTGATGCTCCTTATGAGGAGGAAAAAGAAGAAGGTCCCTTCTTCTCTGAGCTGGTCGAGATGGAGACACGTGTGGAAGCAGGTGTCATCTATGAAAGCGTGCTGAAGACCCTGCTCAACCTCGCTGTCAAGGTAGTAGGAATGATAGTAGGCAAGGGGAGGGGGGGGGGTGGATATTTCGCTGATTGGCGGCAGATGTATTATCAAAATTTCTCGACGATAAACCTCGGATGATGATCTATAGAATGAGGAAAGTGGGATGATCTGATGGAAACGACTCTATCGACCTATAATGCGCTGC
>ADNK01001458.1:0-15357 GCA_000320545.1 Bigelowiella natans CCMP2755 | reverse complement strand
GGCTGGTCGACTCGTACCGAGATTGGCGAAGGTGTTGAGCAGCGTCATGTAGCTTCCGCCGATGGCGGGATCGCTCACACGCGCGAAGAAGGCCATTTGAGACGTAAACATTGCGGTGGCCTGACGAAGGCAGGGTTCCGTTTATTATAGCACGTGTATAGATGAAAGAAATATGCGTGCACATGCATACAAATATACACATATATTAATGCATATTGGGCGACGCGGGGGGGGGGGGGGGGAGGGGGGCCCCAGAAGGGGGGGGGGACCAAAAATTAGTTTCTTAAACACTGATTTTTTTCGTCTTTGCCAAAAAATGGAAAAAGGCTTTTGGGCATTCTTTTTCGGGGAACCCTAACATAACCACCTCAAGTGGAAGCCACAGCTCAGCTTGGCTCTCACCAGGGTAGTTTGGACCCCCATGTAGAGAAGAACTAACACTGCAGGGAGGGTCACATTATAAGCAACAACGCAATCAGTTGAATGACAAATATGTATTATTTTGTACGTATTTGTCGTGCGGTATTCGTCTGTGTTAGCGGCGGACAAATGACGCGGAGCATAGCGCTCCCTCACTCTCATTCCCTCCCCCCCCCCCCTTCACCATCATCATCACTATCATCATCGTCGTCGTCGCCATCGTCATCCTTCTTTATCTCCTCCCCTCTGTTTCTCTTCTTTGCATAGTTGTTATCACCATCGTCACCATCATCATTATCGTCATCGTCATCATCATTGGGCACTTACGGGTGAATTTCCACGTTACTTCGTCTTTACTCGGAGCGTAAGCGACGAATGCACACGCCAGCAGTCCAAGAACAACACGAGGTAGATACCCCCACATCGCCAAGTCGAGGGGCCGCGAGCTGGAGGCAGGAGGGGGGGAGGGTTGGATGACTATGAGAATATCTATCTTCACACATCGTACTGCCTTTCGCCACACCCCAAACCACCCCCCCGCCCCCTCCCCGCCCTCCTCCTCCCTTAGCTGCAAGTGTCTCCACGACTGCAGAGATCTACCTTACTGTATATTTCGAGAGGATGAGTGGAACAACCATCTCCACCGGGCTGATGACTGTGCGCAAGTACGTGATGCTTTCCCTGGTGCCGAACGGAGGAGCGGAGAGGGGGGGGGGGGGGGGTTGTAACCACAGTGATGAATAGTGCCAATGTAAAGGTCACGTCGGAGTCTGCTTTTTGCAGCACTATTACTACTACTACTACTGCTGCTGCTACTAGGACTACTAGTACTGCTCTAGTAGTGGTAGTGGTAGTGGTAGTGGTAGTAGTAGTAGTGGTAGTATTTCTAAGGTGAAAGGGGAGGAGAGACGGACTTAGAGAAGGTAGTTTCCTGCAGCTTGAGCAGCATCACGGATTCCGACGAGAAAGCAAACTGAAGATTCAAGGTTAAGACATTGACGACGACGACGACGACGATGATGATGGGGAGGAGGAGACGAAATAGAAGAATGCATGGCCTCAAAACTCGGCACAATGTCACTTCATCTTCTTATCTATTTAACATTTGGTATGCCTTCCTCCCTCCCCCCCCCCCCCTCTTTCCTGCAGCAGGGGCTGAGGCCCACGCTCCGCTGATGCAATGCTAGCGTTTCTTCCTAGCAGCACCTTCCAGGTGAAGAGCACGACGAGCAGGCTCTGGATATTCGAGAGCTTCACCACTTTCAGCATCAACCCGAAGACTCGGAAGGGCGACTGCGTGTCTTCCTTGTCGCTGCCGCGCTGGCGTTTATTCGCTCTGCTGCTGTTCCTACTACTACTGCTGCTGCTACCAGCAGCAGCAGCAGCAGCGCTTGCAGTGGAAGAAGCAGCGGTGGCGGCGTCGTCCGAGCTGCTGCCCCCCCCCCCTCCTTCTCCCTCGTTGATGAACAAAGCCACGAATATCGTGGCAACGATGAACGCAACCTACCCGAGAAGGAAGAAGGCCAATGAGTGATAGGGCGTCGTCGCAAGGGCATTGCGATATACAACTGGAAGACAAATCCACCCAACCCTCCGCCCCCCCCCCCCCCCTCAGACCGAGGTTTATATACCGATGCGTAGGCGAGGAAGGCTGGGAGGGTGATGTAGCCGTGGGAGGCAAGCAGGAAGTAGCCGGTGGAGGCGATCAAGATGCCTGCGGGGCGGCAGCAGCACGCATATATCATGTTAGTTCATGCTTGCTGTCAGTAAGATGGAGCATCGTTTTAATTTTCATTCAGTGCACTCTGGCATTGCTGCTGCTACGCCTACTACCCAGAGACTGGCCGACGGTATTGCAGATAGAAGCCTGCGTGGCAACGAACAACATCATTAACGCAATCGCGTATGCCTACTCCCCCGGAGAGATAGAGGGGGGGGGGGGGGGGGGGGGGGGATCTCTCTGACCCTCTCTCTATTCCTCCTCACCCTCTTTCAGAAGAGTTTGAGTATCTCCATTGATCGCATTCAGCGGCATTCTCACTAATTTTTGCTTCTGCTACTACTACTACTACTACTACTACTACTACTTCTACAAAAGCAAGAAGAAGAAGAAGATGATGATGATGAAAAATCGCTACTGCACAACTACTACTAGCTTACCCATCCTGTTGCTTTCAGCATTGTCAAAGCCCATCCATCAACGGCAATATCCTGCCAAAGCAGAGAACGTAATAACGAATCAACGACTCATTATATATATATATATATATATATATATATATATATACATATTTTATTTAAATACTACAGGCTACAAGTACGTCATATCTTCTCATAATCATCATCCTCCTCATCATCATCATTTTAAGTACTACTCCTCTTTCGAAAGAGGTGACCTGTGTCGCTGCGAGGAAGTACATGCAAAACATCGCTCCGGTCAGCTTCGTGATGTCCAGATTCCCCTGCACATGAATGCGGTCGTATGTACTGTGTGTGTGTGTGTTGCATGCACTAATTATTCCCCTCTACGGTAAAACACGCGAAGGTCTTGTCGGCAGTTGAGACTTTACAGTCTTTTCTTACATATCTGTAGCAACAACGCACCTTCTCGAGCCATGTGTCGATGCAAGAGGAGAGAACATACAGGCCGATCCCGAGCAGCAGCTGTACGGGAACAAGCCAGCTCTTCCGACGCCCAAACTGCAGGAGGGAGAGGGATATTTGTGGTTGTTGCGGCAGGGTTGTTAGCTACAGCACACACATAGTCATCAGGAAACAGCTCGAGGCGCGCATGAGTCGTGTAATCTTATACTGCCAGGTTTGTTACTACTGCTGAGCCGCCCAGGTGTCGATGCGGGAGATCCAAAATTGCAATAAGAATGGAAGATAAGGAAGTGCAACAAGCGCAAAGAGAGGCTACACACACACACACACCCTTTTATTGTAGACTGAATCGACGATAGGAGCCCATAAGATCTGCGCACAGTACGAGCGAAGTAGATTAGAGCAGACAGTGGGTACAATGTTGCAATCGATCACAGAAGGGGAAGAAAAAGAGTAAAGCAAGTTCACACTCAACGCGCACGGCACGCACCACACCCACAGAGAATACACATAGCGGCACGCACTGCCCCGCCTAATCTCGCATGCACACTTTGAGGCTGAAAGGCCAGGAGCTGAGAAGGAAGGTGCTGAGTTGACTGAAAGTTGCGCCTCGCTCTTTTAGAATTCCCATCAACGCTACGGCGATGCCTGCGCAAGAGAGCAGAGTCGGGAGGAGAGGGGGGGAAGGGGGAGGAAAGAGGCAATAATCCAAACAAAACCAAAGTAAATTACCACCTCACAAGAACATGTCGCCGCCATGGTCAATATTCTGCACTTGAGAATGAATGACAACCAACACAGTATGTGTGTGTGTGTGTGTGTGTGTGTGTGTGTGTGGTGCTATATGTGACCGATTGGAATGCCCTGGAACATGTACAATAGAGTGAGAACGGCAATGCTTGGAAGGTCTTCTCTGAGAGACATCTGCTGGCTTTGCTTGTCTTTGTCATGCTCCTGAGAACTAGAGCCAGCTCCAGGGTTCTCTAGAGCGACGTCGATAACGTCGAAAGGGCGACTGCCCGCCTGCGAATTTGCTGCTCGTGACTTTGCGGGTCCCATCCCTGTTCGCCTTCGCGAAACCATCTATATCAGAGCCTGTCGGATGAATGAAATGGGCAGCCGAGAGGCGTTGAGGAGCTCAGCTTTGCCGAGAGGAGTCCGGAGGGAGGGAGGGATTGAGGATGATAAATGAAAGAAGCTAAGCAGAAGGCTCAAACCGCTCTGCACGCTGGCTTGTGGAGAAAGTTCCGCGATATGGAAAAAAAAATGCATGTTTTTATTCTCTACGACATTATAACTACGAAGAATTTCTAAGAAAAACGCCTCGTCTCTGTATTAATTGGCGGAGTCTCGGAAGTCGCTCCCGCCAAACTGCCCGAAATCCCCATTTTAGGACGGCTACACGCCGGCAGAAATCTCAGGAAATCTTTCCGAAATCCATGGAAATGGCCTGCGTTTGGCAGAATATGTCTGGGAGGTTCCAGTGCTTCTCTTTAGAGCACGCCGAAGAAGAGAAATCGTTGCCTCCACTCCATTCCCCTCTCTTCTCTTCTCGTCCAGCCGCAAATGGAAGTAAAGCAGAATCATTCGAAGCAAGGTTCGGCTGTTGCTCACTCAAGAGGGTGCCTCGCGTTGACTATGGGTATCGTGCACATATGAGCCACGCAGTGCTGATTTGGAGTTTTATCGAGTTTTAGGCGAATGGAAGTTTTTCAGTGCTTCGAGCGGCCTTGAGGTGCCTGCAGTAACCAGGGAAGAGATGCTGGAGCTAGACCGTATCGCAATGGAAGAAACCGGCCCCAATCTCTTCCAAATGATGGAAAACGCTGGGCGAAATCTTGCGGAAGAGGCAATTTCCAAACTTGTACGTGCCGACGGTAGTTCATTCTACCCCTTTCTTTCTCTCCCTCTCTCCTTCCCCCTTTCTATATTGTGAGTTACCTATGTTTCTGAATGTCTTGTCTGTGAAAATCGTAGCTCCATAAGTTCGACTCTGCGGACCTTCACAAGGCTCGCGTCGTAGTATTGGCTGGTAGCGGGGGAAATGGTGGGGGGGGGATCTGTGCTGCAAGGCATCTTGCTAATCGTGGCGTGAATGTTCGCTTGTGCCTCTCCTCTCCAGACAATCTAAAGGTTTTAGCATAAGATAGATTTATAAACGCTAGAGTTACGAGAGAGCTAGGGAGAGAGTGTGTTTTGTAAATATCAGCAAATACACACGCTACATGCAACCTGTATTTTCACCATCTAACATGTACTGTATACACCGCATTAGGAAGTGCCGAAGCATCAACGGATGGTTTATGGCTCCACATCAGGCCTAGAAGTAACCTACCAAGAACTCAAAAAAAACGCTGACATTAGTCCAGACCTGATCTTAGATGCTATCATCGGATACAGCCTTAAGGGCAAGCCGCGGGGCCTCGCACAAGCCCTCATACAATGGGCGAATGATACGCGGTCCTCCGCAGGTCTTAATTGCAGAGCCAAAAAACAGTCCCTGCATTTCGATTGCTACTTCACCATTCTTCATAGATTGCTGTTCACTTTTGGATTCTGCTGCGTCACACAGTGCTTTCTGCTTTTGACATCTTTGGGTGCTTCTTATCTAGGGTGGTGCAAGATCCTGTCGCTCGACGTCCCCTCTGGTCTTGACTGCACTGAGGGCACAGCTCCGGGCGATGTTGTGCGTGCTGACAATACCGTGACTCTCGCCCTTCCGAAAATAGGCCTCAATCCAAAGTCGTACCCATAGCAAATACACAAGCGCGTCGCACCTTATTCTACTAGTAAGGTGATTTCAGCTCTTTTTCCGTACGATGTCCTCAGGTATACAGGTGGCTTAATTCTTGCAGATATAGGTTTGTTTATCTCATTTAACGTAGCAATTGCATGCATGATTTCATTGACAAAAAGGATGCACATATTTCGTCGTCTGCTGACTGTCTTCTGAATAAATCTGAATCCATTCCTATGTCGCCAGCAATACCAATTGAAGCGATACGGCGATTGAAAATTGATATGAAATCTTGGAGAGCCTCTCCTTCTCATCCGTTTGGTGCTTGCTTTCGAGTCTCACTTGTCGCCAAACGAAAATTGACTGCTGCTGTACATTCTCCAACGTGTGTCGGTTTGACGAGCGCTGTACGCTATGTCACGCTTGGCATTTCAATTGCGGTGGTTACCGCAAGATGCTGCGCAGTGTTTAAGAGTCTCTTTCTCACGAAAAAGGGAATTTAGTAAGTGCAGAGACATCATGTCTTGACGATTGCTTCTGCTAGGCAACAGCACAATGAGACAACACAGGCGATGAGACTCGTAAGTCACATGCAGGGCCACAAGCTGAGTGATGGCATGTGTCGCATAGTCATGCTAACTATGTTCGTAACACATTATTACAAATGCAAAATGGAGCTACGCATGTAAATATTTTGTGCTTTCTTGGGACGGCGATTTTAGTATTAAATTTTAACACATTGCTTCGGCGCGAGCAAGCAAGTTGCTGAGCCATTGCAGCTCTGCGTGTCGATGATGCAACGCATCGATGCGGGCAGTAAACATCTACACGTGCAACATGTTCAAAGTAGATGTGCATGTCTTTGCATACAGTTTGTAGAAATATAAATTCATGAGTTAATGTTGTCATGGTTTTTAATGCAGCAGCTGAAAATTGTTTAAATAGGTAATTTTCTTCTTGCCCTCTTCATACTAGTTCGACGATACTGCCGAGCTCTTTCGTACACCGTGGGTTCAAAGTCATCCATTCCGCCCTTGAATATTTTCGCCTTGCCATACGCTTCCATCCCTTGATTTGCCCACTTGGTACCAACATCATCAACGTCCATTTTCTTTTGCCGCACCCTACAACAACAAAGCGATTACAAAAACAACTTTGGCGACACTGTGTAAGACTGTTTTTTTTTTTGTAATGCTACATACTTGATTGGTTTTCCCCTCCTTATTTTCATCCTTTGTACTTTCTTTTTTCTAATGAGTGTCTGGAGCCGATCTTTCTGTTGATGTATACAAATTCATGATTATGCAATTGAGCGGTAGGTATTTCTTGTGCCCTACCTCCCTTCTCTGCTGCCTCTTCATCTTAGATCTGTAACCTCCCCCCCTCAGTCCTAGAGATGAGCTGTCACTGTCCCTTTGCCATGATAAAACCGAGGTTTCGAAACCAGCCGACAGCGAGATCCTAGACCGAGCGGTGAGCTGCTTTGGAGCAGCGGGCACACTTTCGGAAATTGCTCGTTGTGGCTGCGGTCGGTGTTGATATTGATGGTTCTGGCAGTGGTGGTGCAGGCGGGACAGCCCATCATACTCGATCGATGATTGCCCCATGCAAACTGAGAGACAGAGGTGGAGGATGGCCTTCATCATGAGCCGCAGGGGAGGCGGTGGGGGGCCTCCGCCCCCTGTTCGGGCTTCATCCAACTGAACTCGAGAAAATCTCTGAGATTCGGGTTTCACAACTCGAGCCCCTTGTCATCGATGTTTCTAGCTGTTATACTGTTGTCGCAGGACAAAAATGTCCTAGGATTCGTCTTGTGCGGAACCTGAACTGGAACTCAAAACTCACTTCGCTCACATCAGTGCTTTGCTCCCTGGCATGAATAGACCGCACTGTAGGGAGGAAGAACAAGGAAGAAAAACCAAGAAATTGCACAAGGCCGCAAAGACCATGTTGGAGGTAGCAGTGGCGAGGTCTAGAATGGTGGCCCTCATCGGCTTCAACGATGAGCAGATGGCGAGAAAATGAGAACATTCGACTGTTCCTTCGTTTCTGTTCCTAGTGCTAATTGAGTATTGATCATTTGGGGAGCCACTTCGAGATGGATGTAATTCAATTTTCATTTCTGTATCACATGAAATGGATCATCTTAAAAAAGGGTCAAATACGCAAGATGGGGACGATGTAAAATAAACAGATGATAACGCATCACATGCTGAAATGCTAGGAGGATGCTGCTTTTCCATCAAAATGGTAAGGTACAAAGTTTCAGCGGCAGCAAAGGGGACAATAGAGAACCATGAATACGCAGATTGCTTGGAACGTTTGACCACAATATATTTTAATAACATGGATGACATTTTCAAGCCGACGAGGAAACTAGTTACGCCAGACAAGGAGACCGGCCCTGATCTTAAAGTTGATTTAAAGAACATCAAGGGGCGAGAATACTTCACACAGAAAAACTTCCAAGATTGTGAATTCAAAGTCGATACCTACTACGAGCCTAGTTGGCGCAACCTGGAAAGCATAGATTCGCTGTTCACATCCAGGAAATTTTTGTATCTCATTCAAATTACATTTTCCCTAAGACATCCTGCTAAAACTGCTGTAATCGGGGCAGTGGGGAAGGTGGCCAAGGAGAGACACTCGGATTTGGAAGGGTACGTTCTCATTTTGGTTCTCCGAAGTTCACGTGGAGGCGAAGAATACGTCAAAGATTTGCCTACCAATCCTATGTAAAATCCAATGGGAAAGTTGTAGAACATGGAAAAATTGATGGTTTCCCCCACCTGAAATCGGAGCTCGGCCAGTACCTTTTTGTCCTTCCAGGTATTCTGGAACTAGAGAAAAAGGAGACTTAATTCCATGATGCACGAGAAATTCTGCGATGTAGGACAATGGCGCGATGCTCTGGCGATATTTTTTGCTATGTCGTTATATTTAACAAAGATCTTGCTCACTCGTGATGACGCCATGAACCCACGTCACTTTGAAAAAAAGAAATGTGCTGTGCCCATGATTTATGCCATGTCATTCTAGCAATTTAGTTCAGCAGTAGATCCGCAGTAGGCAAAATGCATTGGGATCGCATTTTGGGTGCTTCCCTGCCGTGGACAGTGCTAGAATGGGGAAATTTTTTGTGGGGTGTGGGGTGTTGGTCAGCAATGATGGACACTAAGTAACATCATGCACACATGTGCAACAGAGACGGGTGTGATGAAGTGATCAAACATTCCCATGCTAGCATGGGTCTTTTCAATGGTCATCCTAATGTAGCTACATGCCTGCATGCAAAGCAACAGCTACAGCGCTTAGGTTGTGTCTATTTGTCTCGTCTATCATGTAAGACGGATGCAATGAATCATTTAAATTTGTTCAATGGTAATCCTAATGTAGCTGTTATACTGTGCAATGCAGCGGTTACAGCGCTAATATTGAATCTGTTGGTCTCCGCTACTGTTGTGTTTCATGCAGTCAAATGCATGCCTATCATGTGTTTCATGGCATTTGAAAGCATTTGCATCCTTGTCGTGTAATAACTCGTCGATGTCGTGTATACGTGCGGTGTGGTCATCATCAGTGCCTCTTGTGCATTTACTACATGTACACATGTACATGCACATATGTACATATATATATATATATATATATATATATATATATATATATAGCACACATCATATAGTATTACTTTTTCCATTATAAATGCACATGCAGTGTTTATGTTTATCATAGCAGCTTGCTAGGCTACTAGCGTGCGCCTGCGACGCTGCTGTGCCACGCGACCATGCTACTACTATGCTAGTGCGTTATGACGCGGAAGATGGCCTCGCACTTTAACACTCACGGTCAATGTGCATATTTCACATGCACGTCGTATGCCCGCTGTAGTGCATGTGCACTGGACACATGAATCAAATTTAATTTGATTCATTACATCCCGTCTTACATGCATGGATTGAATGGCGTCGATCGTTACATTGCTTGCATGTTGCACACGGACGATGCGATGCGACATCTGACACATGCCCTAGCTGCTGCATGTCTGCGGGATCATGTGATTCCACATGATGTCTGCCTGGTAATTATAACACCGTGGAATGGTTGTTCGATCGATCAGCGGATCAGCGGCAAAGGGCACACAACGAAGACGATTGACAGGGCCGCCTCGCACTTGTTTGCCATTGCATCGCCCATTTAATCATGCTCAGTATGCAGGTTATGCAGTGATACGAAACCATGTGAAAGAAAGAGAAAGAGAATAGAAGAGGGGAGGGATGAAGAGAGAAAGGAGAAGACAGGGTAAAAAGAGAGGAAGGGAAGGGAGACAAACTAACATTAGGGAGACAAACACATATTTTCGATTCCAATGAGGATCTTCAACATGAGTAAGTAAATTTATATCTGTTTATAGTATCTGTTAATATATCCATTATTTAATTCACGGTTTCACATTTTTAATGTGTGATAAATTAATTTTAATAAACGAATAAATAAAGCGACGCTCTTAATTAAGCATGCAGGGACGAAACTTTTAGATTAGTTAACTCCCATTTCCGGAGTTTTCTTCACTCTGTGTTTCGTTGTCGAAGTTACTAAGCCCTGGCTGTTACAAAAGCCACCACTAAATTCCTTCGTAAAATTTCCTTTTAGACCGTGATATTGCTTTGGGGCCTCCTCAGTAGTTTGCGAACGAGCACCATAGTCATTTGAACTTGTGCGGTACCTTTATGATTAAGTAGATAATGAGAGGAACCGCTTTGGCATAGCAATCAGTTTCAAATCCATAAGAATGTTCTAATAATTAGTTTAAATATACATGGGATGTTGCTTCTTCTGGTTGTACTTCTGCATTTCTGCGAACAAAAGATCATTGTTAGTAGACTTCCATGCATTTGAATTGGTCAACTCCACCTGGCTTCGAAAATCTATTTGGCAATTTGCACTGTGGTATTGTCTGCGATGGGCTGTATAGATTCTGCAGCCCGATGAGTTTGGACTCTTTCTTTTCTGAACATTGTTTCGTGTCGAATTAGAGAAAACGTAGGACAAGTGGCCACAAGAAAACCAAAAATAAACTTGGTTCCGTAACCCTACAACATGAACCACCCTTCAACGTTCTTTCCACTGCTCATTATCGTTCAGACGGGCGCGTTTTGGTCTCCCCATAGCAACATTTGTGAACTACCGGTTGCGTTCGGCGCTTCCATTTTTAGGGACGTTTTGAAGTCTAGAAATTTCACAGTCATTTATTCCACTCCAAAATACAAAATACATGCGATTTTACTCCTGAAACATAATATTTATCTGAATTTTTCCACTAAATTACGGTTTCGGTTACGAGCACCGGCAACAGACGAAAGATGTGCATGAAAAACAGTTCTTTCATTTGTTCCTTTAGAAACTATTTTTTAGGATAGTTCTTGGGGAATTCTTATCGACCGGCACGGGGAAGGTCACCACTTAAACGTTGCGAATGGACGAAGGGTAACCGAAGTCCATCACTGAACAATTTTTCCTAGGATATACGTGGGTAGAAATACGACGGAAACTAGAAAAGGCCAAAACACACGAGTTTTAGACAAATCACGGGTACAAACGATGAGAGACGGGGATTCTTTCAGATATGCTGCCGAAAAACTAAACTTGCCACACTTTTCATGTACGATAAATTAAAGGCCTGAAAGAAAAAAAACACGGGGCTATCACAGAGATTCAGATTGACAAAAGAGAAGTATAAAAGAGATATGTGTAGTATTAAGTACGATATATGCACTAAATCGTACAAAATCTTGATAACAAAGAGAGATAAAAGAGAGATAGGACTGTGTTCCAACTTTTCCCCCTGCAGAATCTAATTAAGATGTTTATGGACGATCTCTACAAAAATCTAGCATCGCTAAATCAAATATATCCTTATTATTAATGGCAAATACAAAAAATTTTATGATATTTTACTCAAATTTGGATTGTATTTTAAGCAGAACATTGTTTACTATATTCTGAAAATCAAGGATTGCCACCTCAAAGCTCCAAAGGTGCAATCTTTAAAAAGGAATCTGCGTGCAGGGATTTAAAAAATATCCGATTTTCACCAATTATATTCAAATAAGGTGATAAAATATAAAAATATGTCTGACAAAGTCCTCATTATATCCGAACAGTGTCTCATGGCGACTCTCAACCCCGACCGTTAGATCTTAATCTTATGGTTTAGCGGTGAGGCGGTGAGAATCGCACAGTGCAGGGCACCTCTTTGGATATACTATTTTTCGAGAATATCCTATGTTTATATTAAACGACATACTTTATTTGATGACGCAAATATTGTTATAACGTCTTTTAGTACCGTCTTCCATCCCATTGGAGTCAGGGTTTGTCTTAATCATCTGTTGTCCTTCAATCACTTGCATCCCTGCCAGGCCATCTTTCTCTTGAGGGTTACTTCAACAGGATCCTTCCGCTCTCGTTCTTCCCTGAACAAGACAAAACAGAAGGGGTTATCATTGACACAACGATATTATAAGTTGCACAAAATAAACGCACAGATAAGGAAAACAATCGTGTCATCTGGGTAAGTACTAGTCAGCTGGTGGTGTCAACAAAATGGCGTCTGACAAGAAACAACTGATGGTTGAGATAAAGCGTCTCAATGAGGAGCTAGACAATCTAAGAAGTGTTGATACCTACGAGGAATCCAAACAAACATTGGCCTCAGAGGCCAAAACTAGGAAAACTCCCACCACCTCCACGTCCCTAAAAATAAAGTAAATTCCTACATTTCCCTATGCTTCACAAAAATTACGACTCACGAATATGAAAATCATAAGTATTTTTATCGTCCACCTTTCCTACTTCATTATTCTGCAGGCATGTAAAATTGTATTTATGATGAGAAAGCGTGAACACTATTTTTGCATACATTTAAAATATCTCTGGGGAGTAATTTCCCAACTGTCAAACATTCCATTTAGTGTTTGTATGAAAAACCTAGAATAGTATTCCAGACTTCTGTATTACATTGGTACCATCAAATCCTCATTTCGGCTGCGCCGGTATTTTAAACTGAATATTTTTAGGAAACTGCTGCGCGGCCACTACGGCAAAATCTATTCTCTTCACTGGGCAGCGAACGGAACCAACCAGCTTGTGAGTGCCTCGCAGGACGGGAAGTTAATTATCTGGAATGCCATGACCTCTGCAAAATTACATGCTATACCATTACGCTCATCATGGGTGATGACATGTGCCTACTCTCCATCGGGTACATTCGTCGGATCTGGCGGACTAGACAACTTATGTTCCCTCTACAAAATTCCGTCTATCGATGAGCATGACCTCAACCAGGAGTATAAGCCCCACTGCGAGTTTGCGGAGCACGAAGGTTACCTATCGTGCTGCCGCTTCCTCGACGACGAGAAAATGTTCACCTCCTCCGGTGATAGCACCTGTATTATGTGGGATATCGAGAAGAAAAAATGCATCCATCGGATGACCGCGCACAAATCAGACGTAATGAGTCTCTCGATCGTGAAAGAAAAAAACATCATGGTCTCAGGATCGTGCGACCAAACCGCGATCTTGTGGGACATTAGGAAGGCAGAGCCGATAATGTCTTTCCCCGGACACAAGGGAGATATCAACTCCGTCGACTTCTTCCCCGACGGGCAAGCCTTCGGGTGCGGATCGGACGATTCATCCGTCCGCCTGTTCGACATTAGGACGTTCCGCCAGCAACAGAAATACGTAGATGACACCTTAGCTGGATGCTCAGTCACATCCATCTGCTTCTCCAAATCCGGAAAGTATATCTTCTCGGGATGCGACGATTTCATATGTTACGTATGGAACACCGCCACAGGCGAAATGGCAGAGAAATTAGAGACCCACGAGAATCGCGTATCGTGTTTAGGTCTGTCCCCAGACGGCTACGCCCTTTGCACAGGAAGTTGGGATAATATGATGCGGGTGTGGGCATAGCGTCCTCCTACTCAATTCCACTAGTTTGGGGTGGGGGAGGTTATGGTAAAGTATATCTGGGAGAGGAAAATTTTACGGCGGTGTTAGAGATGAGTTAGCTCGATTCTGATGTCAAATAGTGGGAGTGGGCACACTCACGTGTAAGCTAAGTTCAAACGTAATCATTCTACATTGCCATGCACACCCTATTTATTCGTCGTCGCCTTCGTTGGTTGACATTCGTATCGCTATGCTAGTGATACAAAGCCATGCTGTGGATGGAGTATTGCTCATACTGCCGCACACAATGACTACCTGCGACATTGTTGAAACTTCACCTTCCCTGCCTTCTCGAACACCACCAAATGTAATCTTATGTATAAGTAATGTGTGTGTGTGTGTACACACACACGCACGCGCGCACCATGCGATGCAGTGTAATTATCTGTGATAGAGATGAACGAAATAGGGGCCTGCTGTAGCACTACATGCGTACTTAACATTCATCTTAAATGCAAGGTCACAGCTTTACTCAATAACCGCAATTGCACACGTGTCCACACATGGATGACGTCGCGCATCGCTGTCTCACGTATGAGACGGATCGATGCACGTAAATGATGCATCAAACAATGCACGTCACATGTGCGCATGTGTCTGTGTAATTCAATTTTTTCCACAAATCAATATGCACTACACAGCATGACTGCGTGACATCGATCCATCTGCTTCATTCGCTTATACTCATCGACTTCCGGAATTATTCATCGCGATGAGACTAAGTTTCCGAGACGTTTGCATCTACTGGCGATGAAGAGGACGATGCTTGCGCCCACCACATCTGTGAGTAGCGGGAACCAGAGTCTTTCAGCAGCTCCGAGTGCGTTCCGGCTTCGGCGACGCGCCCTCGTTCCAGCACAATGATAAGATCAGCGTCCTATCATTGAGCGGTAGGTGGGGAAGGTGAGAGGTGAGGAAGGGGGGACATAACATTTGAACGAGATGATATTTCGCCACCCGCTCACACACACACACAGACAGACAGACAGACAGACAGACAGACAGAGAGAGATACGAATACTAGATTCATGCGGGACTCATCCTCCCTATAAACATGTGTGATTTGCGACGCGTTGTTGAAGTCGGTGTTGGCACACAATCTGACTTGCACTGTGGAGAGCCTGTGGGCGATCATGATAGTCGTCCTCCCCCTTCCAAGAGCACTGATCATAGAGAATGGCGTGGCTTAGACGCATGATGGCAGTTTGGTTTCGTCGGCAACAAGACGTCGAGGATGCGTAGTAGTATGATATGTATATCGTATATCCGGTGGGCGCCGTCAGATGCCAACTATGCCATGCCAAAACATTGGTAAAATAATGATGCACAGGACATTATAATAATGCACAGGACATATTATGATGAATTTTCGAGTATGGTCGCACACGGCAGAACAACCTTATATGGTGGATGATTTCGGCCTCGGTCTCGGTATCTTGTTGTAATAAAGTATCATTCAATATATATATATATATATATATATATATATATATATATATACATGTATATATGTATTGTATTGATATGCATGTATACGAAACCTAGAGCAGAAGTAGCCTCGTCGCAGAAATTATCGG
>ADNK01001460.1:0-53561 GCA_000320545.1 Bigelowiella natans CCMP2755 | reverse complement strand
TATATATATATATATATAATTCAGACTGAAAAGATCGGATGGAACGCGTTGTATCGTCGTCGCGCCCACAAGAGAGTCGCGAAAAACCCTAAATCCTTAAAATGCAATATGATGCATATTTCACAAGTGATTAGAATTTATGTATGTGTGTGTGTGTGTGTGTGTGTGTGTGTGTGTGTGCCCAGGCTTGCTCTTCAAATCCACCACGTGTTATCACAGTTACTCAGTGCCTTCTACTGGCTGGTATATTCATTCATTCATTCGTACACACGTACACACGCACACACGCACACATGCACACACACAGAGAGAGAGAGAGATAGAGAGAGAGAGAGAGAGAGAGAGAGAGAGAGAGGGAGAGTGACCCGGCTTTCCTCGAATAATAACACCTAGGTCTCCACAACGTTGATGGGGGGGGGGAGAGGAAGAAGTCAGAGAAAGCACGACTACGGAAAGGGGCGATCATTGTGGTAGTTGCAGTAGCAATAGTGATAGTAAGGGGGGGAGGGGGGGGGGGGGGAGGGGGAGTATGGGCCTACATGTGTAACGACTCACACGACCCAAATCTCCCTCTATCCCCCCCCCTCCTCTCTTTCTTTCTTTCGTTCTTCTTTCTTTCTCTCTCCCCCTGCACGTTCATCTCACGCAAGTAAATACTGTCGCATGTGCCAAGATCGCCACGCCAGGGCGGCTGCTCGATCATACGCTCACGACGAGGGCTTTCGATGTCACGAGGACTCAGATCCTGGTAAAAAAAGGACGTGCATCGATGTTGGCGGAGTCAGAGGAATACAATCCAGCCCTCATCGTTTATCATCACTATCACATCATCATCATCATCATCATCACCCTCGCTATCTTGCTTGTCTTCATTAACCCTCGTTGCAATCGTCGTGTTACCGTTACTCGCAGGTGCTTGATGAAGCCGACCGACTCCTGGATCTGGGTTTTGAAAAGGACTTAAGCAAGATTCTTGAAGTCCTCGATCAGCGCAGGGGTAGTAACTAACACATTGCAGCAGCAGCAGCAGCAGCAGCAGCAGCAGCGTTGTAATATTAGTAGTAGTGGTAGTAGGAACAGCAGTGGTTGCGTCTCGACTCGCTCATGATCTCTCTCAATGCGACGCCACGTATGATCAGTCTCTGGCTCGGCGCCCAGGCAGACGATTCTCACCTCCGCTACGCTCTCTGCAATGGTCCTTGTCGTTGCATAGTGCCCCCCCCCCCCTCTCTCTCTAAATATATATATATATATATATATATATATATATATATATATGTAATTATGTGAGTGACGTATCTGTGGACTCGAATGATAGGTCCTGAAACTCGCCGAGCTCTCCCTGAATGACCCCAGAAAGATTGGCTTCGGTCGGTGTTATCTCATTGCAGATAGCAGAAGAAGAAGAAGAAGAAGAAGATAGAGACAGAATGATGACGATAATGATGATGATGGTGATAGATAACGATGCCCCCGTGTGCAAGAGAGAAAAGGGGTGGGGGGGGGGGATGCATCGAAAGCGAAGACGACGATTAGCTACTTTCTAACGACACTATACGATATCTCCTTCATGTCACGCTTACGCGCCCAGATGGGAGCGAGGAGGGAGACGACGACGACTTGACTCAAAATATGAATGGGAACTCCCTTTTGGGGGCGGGGGAGCAGCTACCAGACGGCCTCCACCAGCACTACATAAAGGTGTGGGCAATGAGGCATCTTCACATCATCATCATCATCAGCAGCAGCAGCATTATTAATCTTAGATATACGATTTTCTTGTGAGAAATTATCACCATCTACCGTACTCACAGCCCCCTGCTGCCTCCCCCCCCTCCTGCACACGGCAAACACGCACAGGTTGATTCTCGGTACAGGCTGACGGTTTTGGCCACGTTCCTTCGATCGGTGCTCACGGTGAGAGACGAGAATAACAATAAGAAGCTAGAATAGCATAAAGGGCCTGGTACAGCTACTTCTGCTGCTGCTGTGGTCTTAGCGGAGGTGGGAGGAGGAGGAGGAGGAGGAGGAGTGGGAGGAGTGGGAGGAGGAGGAGGAGAATGGGTGGCTGGTAGCAGTAGAAGCAACTGTCGCATCGGCAGATGAACTACCACAATATTGAAAGTGATGCCTTCTTCTCCTTGTGTAACCCTAACACCCCCCCCCCCCCCGGGTCTCTCTCTTTCTTAGACGGAGGAAAGGACGGAAAATCATAGTGTTTTTCTCGACTTGCGATGCGGTATAAGGGAAAACACACGCGTACACACGCACGCACGCACGCCTTTGCATCAACACCGTCCTCAACCGCACCGCATGCCAAAAAAGATTGAGTTATTATGCAATCACTATCCTCCTCCTCCTCCTCCTTGTCCTATACCGCCACCACCCTCACGACGATCCCAGCAGCTCTCTCACCGTCTAACATCCGTCTCCCTGTCATTGCTACCCTCACATCTCGGAAACTACAGGTTGAATTCCACTACCGCCTCTTCCGGCACACCTCCTGGCCGCCCAACGCCTCGGTGGGGGGGGGGGCTGGCGCTATCGAAAGAACTCCTTTCATCGATGCGACGATGTAAGCACCACTCTCAGATCAACCTACGCACTATGTTTCACGTATTTAAACATGTATTAGGCACAAACTGCATGGAAATATCGCCCAGAAGGTGGGTTGTAGAGTTCCCTTTCATCATCATCATCATCATCATCGTCATCGTCATCGTACACGCGCGCGCAGTCCCTGCGGCAATATGCTGCAGGACAAAGATCCGCGACGTATTCGGTTCTCTCGGACCCGTTTCCTAATGCGTGCATGGATGTACATTACTACGAAGTTCCCCGCATTCCCCCCCGCCCACCAATGGCTGCTCCTCCCAGTCCTCCTCCCCCAAAACTCTCTCACACACACACACACACACACACACACACACACGCATCGGGGGTTGATTGATCTCATTGCCGTTCCTGCGCCGCATATCAGGATAGAACCCGCACGTTTTTCCGCTTCTGCAACGCATCGGAAGGTGGACATTCATGGTGTGCATGCAGGAGGAACAACAACACAAAATATGGGGGATATGCGCGCGCGCGCGCGCGCGTGCTTGTGACCACGATTACAATTCCACAGACACTCGTGCGCGCGCACACACACACAGATGTTTACGATGATGCATTTATTTGCGTCAGGAATCTTATACTGCACGGATGTGGCTGCCCGTGGACTAGACCTACCGGCTGTTGATTACATCATCCAATATGACCCTCCTGACGATACGAACACGTGAGAATCATCATCATCATCATCAGCAGCAGCAGCAGCAGCGGCGGCGGCGGCAAGCCAATCATCATTCCGTGATCAGTTGTCCCCCACACACACACCTCTTCTAAACACCCTTTCGCCTCTCTTGTCCAGCTATATACATCGTGTGGGACGCACGGCGAGGATGGGACAAAAGGGCCAGGCCGTTGTGTTTCTCCAACGCAGTGAAATGGAATACGTGCAAGTACTCGAGGTAGTCCTCGCACCTAGCAGTAGGTGCTGTAGTTGTAGTTACTGTTACATTGTAGTATAATTGCATTGTCACCGCTTTGCCTTCTTCTTCTTCTTCTTCTTCTTCTTCTTCTTCTTCGTCTCTCTTTCCTCGGCAGTCAAAGGGCCTGAGCTTGAGCGAGATCGGTGTGGTGGCGATTTTAGCGGAGTTGAACGAGGACGTGGAGGAGGAAGCTAGGGGGAGAGCAGCGGATGGGGGTGATGCTGATGATGATGACGATAAAGATGACAAGGTAAGGATTTTGATTGGCCACTCTTTCCTCAAATCGTCCCTCTTTTTTGCTCCTGCTCCTCCTCTCTTTCCTCTCTCTCTCTCTCTCTCTCTCTCTCTCTCTCTCTCTCTCTCTCTCTCGCTCTCGCTCTCCCTCCCTCCCTCCCTCCCTCCCTCCCCTCCCTCCCTCCGATTTTCCATTGATTTGATGGACCCCATCGCACGCACGCAGCTTCCTCCAGGCCAGCATCTACAGAATCAATTCGAGGCTTTGGTCATGTCAGGTAGTGATATTCTCCCGGAATATTATAGGAAAATAAAATGGTTTACTTCCATGGATATGTCACACACACACACACACACACATATATATATATATATATATATATTTATTTATTTATATATTTATATATAAAGATATGCATCTTTCTTTATATGGCTGCTGCAGACATCGAGCTGCACGAGATGGCTCGGCTCAGCTTCCTCTCGGGGATCCGCGCGTGAGTGACAATTAGAAGAGCAACAATTCCTTCATTTCGGGCTGTGCTGCTATTCTTTTTCCTTTTTGTTTTGTTTTAAAAAAAAAAAATCAAACAAAAAGAATGAGAGAAGCGGGGGGGAAACTCAAAGCGGCACTGAAATCATCGACGACGACTATCCACCTCTCTTCCACGAGACGTTGGACCGTTACTTGATGAAATCATCAGCTGCGTTTGTGTTTACGTGAATGTAAGACTTTCGCGCGGCTTTCATCTATTTTGCATCGTCCTGACTGATGATTACGGAAGAGAACGATAAACCAACACAAATCACGTCTCAGCTACGCCGCATACCCGAAGAGCATGAAGTCGATTTTCCATCCGAAGAAGCTGCATCTAGGACACGTGGCCAAGTCGTTCGGTCAGCCATTGAGAGGACGAAGAAGAAGAAGAAGAAGAAGAAGAAAAGGGAGAAAACATAGCTTATGAATCATTTTTCGTGGTCCCCGTCGAGTGTGGAGCTGTGTGCTATCCTTCCCCATGGGAGATTGCACCCTGTGGAGATCTTGCCTTTGCTCCGCTCTACTCTTGCCGCTATAGAGCACACGCAATGTAAGTTGAAACATGTTTACGCACGCAGGGCTTCGAGAGCCCCCCAAAAGGCTGGCTCGAGACATGCATCCGAACAACGACAGGGCAGCGACGGCGAAAGGAGGTGGGCCAACATTAGGAGGGGGAGGGGGGGGGGGGGGGGGAGAGGAGCTGCGGGACGGGTGTGTTAGCAGGAGTCTCAAACTGCAGCTGTGATGCTCTTGTTGATGGATGGATAACCCACAGGTAACAGCAAGAACAGCTTCAAGTCCAAACGTCAGAAGAAAGGTGTGGTGTTTCATCGTCCACGTTCCCCCCCCCCTCAGCTGCTGCTTTGTGACGCTGCCGAGGGTAATGCTGGGGACTGACGTCATTTTTTCCCAGGCGGTGAGGAGGCGATGAGTGTGCAGGAGAAGAAGATGGCCGCGCGATTTAAGTTCAGAAATCCAATCAACAGGAAAAAGCAGCAAAGGTCACTGATCTCCACGCTAGCCCCCCCCCCCCCAAAAGCCAATCGCCGCAAAATCCCCTTGCACGCGTGCGCATAGGATCCCGAAACATGGTCGATTGTGATGATCACCTCTTGTTGCCTGCTTTGTATATCTTCTTCCCCATTGATCTGGTTTCTACTTGTTTGTCACCCCCCCCCTCCCCCCATCATCGGATCGGCGCGCGTCGCACAATCATTCCTCCAGGATGTACGGTGATGAGATGCGGGCAAACGCTAAGCAGAAAGCTCGTGCGAACAGGAAAAACAAACAAGGTGGGAGCTTCGCTCAGAGAACCAAAGGAATGCCAGGCGGGTCCAGGAGGGCCAATGGCGGCCGGACTACGTCAGCGCCAAGAGGCAGCAAATTTGGTGCAGTCGATTCTCTGTCAGAGTTTGCATGCTAGTAAGGCTTTCAAGTTGAAGTAGAACACGTATAATCTCTGATGACGCCGGATAAATGATCGAACAAATGCTGAACTTGACTGGCGATAGCACAGTGTGCCTGCATTATTGTGCATATATAGTCTAGCAATATAGCTAAGTAGCCACATGAATGTGCAAGCATGCACAAACTAGACAAGGATGATGTGCGTTGAAGCATCATGCGCATACGATTCGAGCTACGCTGATGTCCATGCATGCGTGGCTACAAGCAGCTAGCAATGATAGACAACGTCTATTATAGCGTTCCTCGTGATGTGCGCGAACAACAATGATGGCAATGTGCATGCCAAGTTTAGAGAGAGCGCGTTCTTTGTGTGCGCCCGATGCGTTGGCTCGCTTTTCTCTAATAACTCATTCGAACCTATTTTCCAAAAACAAAAGAAATTTGGAGGATGTCTTTGCCGATGCATGGTGTCGCGCCGATGCGTACGATACAACGCCACAGAGGACCATGGGAGATCGAAAGTCAGATTATCTGTACAAGAGGCCGCTGCTTGCCTCACACGTGAGCTCATTCTTTGCATACGTCAGCGCTCTGGTTTGCAGCCGAACGCCACGGTCTTCTTGTACAAATGGCATCGACAGGTTGACTGTTGGATGCGGACCTCTGCTGCCTCGCAAGCTCTGCTGGAACTCGGGACGAGCTGACATGATGCCTTGGCGGAGGGGAATTAGAGCGACTCACACTCGACGATTGAGATGATGAAGATTGGCTGCTAACATGCCTTGATCTTCTTACCTTGTGACGACTGCTCCGGGCTTGAGCTGCTGAGGAATCCGCATCCTCAGCATAACTGTATATCGGATTCATGTTGTGCACTGAAGACTCGGCGCGCGAGATCGCATTCAATTTCTTGATATCGATGTCGAAGTTCCTGGCATCTCTCATCTGTATGAGCTCTATTTGCCTCTTATCCAGCCCCCTCCCGAAGATTTTCACCACTCCTGCAATGATGGAACGATGTCAGAGAGAAGCGCATTAGTTACGTGCCAAACATTAGCGGTCATAGGGAGGGACGTGGGCTCAAAATCTTCGTTGCCCGAGACTCACACATTAGCAATATAGGATCATATTGGAACACATTACCACCAGAGGCCTCAGCTTCCTTCCCCGAGCTTGCTTTCGATGAATGCATTGAAAGCGGGACTCTTGATGATAGTCTCTGGTGGTCCATTGATGGAGTGTTGTTGCTGTAGTCAGACATTGAGCCTGCAATCGATTCCGAGCGCTTGTGTTCTCCCGCCGGTTTGGAAGATGCTCCACCTGCGCTCATAATCATCAACTCGTCGTTCATCTCAATGGCTAGGCCGATTCTTGCTGCATGTTTCTGCAGCATGAAATGCATCGCGTAGTAGTGAGGCTCCTTCTTCCTGAACACCACGAAGTAAAACGCCACCGATAGAACCGTGAAGTTGAGGAGTGCCAGAAGAAACAACGAGTAGGAAACTGCCTCCACGGCCCCCTGGGACACCCCGCCCATGTTAGCCAGATACAGGAAGTTGAGGAACTCAAGCGCCGACAGTGATAGGATGAGCACCAGTATGGATATCTGCACGGGAAGCTTCCACGACATGTGTCGCACGTAAGGCTTCGTGCACAGTAGCACCCCGATGAACAATACCGTGAAGAAGCTGTTGATGCCGATGTGGGCCAGTTGCGTCGCAAAGTCGAAGGCGGACAGGTAAACGCGCGTAGAAACAATCGTCAGGCACACCAGCTGGTACGCTTGCCTCATCCAGTGATACCGTGGGAAGTAGTCATCGCCGAAGAATTTCTTGTAGCAGAGCTGGTGCACCTATTATGCATGGTAGTGTGTGAGGCTAAACAGGTCGATCGCGGGTGAGATATCACACTATGAACACCTTGATACGCTTGCTCGTCTGGTCCTTGCAGTTGCGAAACGATTGCATCTTGAAGAAGGTGTAGATGGGGAACCCGATGGAGTATACGATCAGTACAACGACAGCCAAAATGAGCGCTGGAAAATGCTCGTCGCCTCCGCAGACTAGATTGGGATTTGCCCAGGAAACCTGCGAATTAGAAGCCGAATCAGAGGCGCTTGGCAGTACAGAAGGGAGCAAATACATACACATAAAGACGCGCGCGCACACACACACACACACACCCCAATTAATATTGGCAAGAACCGTCCTCTTCATCATACCAGAACGCTATCGGAACTATTGCTGCCTTCGTCGTAGGTGTTCGACTCGATGCAGTATGCGACTCCGGTGGCGAAGAAGGCGCATGGCGTGTACACCCCGATGAGAAATGTGATGGCGGATCCCCGGAGATCGAGAAGATTGTAGAGCCTTGGGCCTAGAAGCGGAAATCGGTTGCCTATTCGACATCGCTTGAGGCACTTCGGGGGGCCGTGCATCAAAACCAGGGCGGCCAGGACCGTGGAAAACAGAACTTTCTCAAACAGGAACACGTGCATCGTGGAAGAGTAGCACTCGGGTGCGATGACCTCAAAATTGATGTTCAGAATGTTGATCCAAGTGAAGAGCTCCTGGGCGGCTGGCGCCGTTGCTCCTGCGGTTACGATAACCATCGACGCCAGCTGAATCGTTTTTAAGCTCCACACGACGAAGTCCTTAGTTTGCCACATCACGAGTCCTTTGAGTTCTGGGCGACCCCGTACCATAGGAGACAGCAGCTGGCACGTATATGTCACTAAGAAGAGTACAATAGCAATGGAGACTACCAACAGGAGCGTGACAATTCTCTGAGACTCCTCGGGGCAGATAACACATTCATTCAGCCGTTTATAGTACCTGCATTACATTCGTAATTTCTTCTTATCCAACTAGGAACATCTTCCGGAACGATGACTTACCCATCAGAACAAGAGGCGCATTGCGTGCCAGTGTACCCGTCCCCACACCTTGACTCGGATCTTGCATAGTCCCATCCAAGGCAGCGGACATCGGCAGGACTCGGACACAAGATCACCGATCCCGCCCTCTCGTGAGACGTCCAGTGGCCAATGCTGGAAGAGATATGGATTAGGAGGGGTGGCGGCTTGCAAACCGAAAATAGAAGAAAAGAACAACTGCCGAGATGCAACGTTCAACTTCCCGCAGCTTCGTTACCCAGGCCACATGCGAAAGCCTCCCGGACAAATCGCGTTCGGGTCGCACTTCCGACACGCATCTCCAGCGCCTGCAAATTTCCATGAACATGTTTCAGACTCTGCGGCCAAGGTCTCGGAGCAAGCAAGCATCCATGGTTATCTGGAAGGAGTTACCGTACGCGCATCGATCTTGCTGATCTTCTGTCAATGTGCTACACTCTTCCGGAGCCATGTACCCTACGCATCTCGGTGTATAAAAGAAACCCAAACCCGCCAACGGACACTTCCCGGGGCATTCGACAACACCGCCCTTCGCCCTCAATGATGTCATTTTATCGGGATTCTTGATACGGACGCGGTGGTATCCGCAGTCGCTGCGAGGGTCGGAGCAAAGCGCTGCGAACGACGGTGTCAAAAAAGTTACGTTCTGAGCGAAGCAGGATTCCAGAGAGACATTGACTCCGCCAACCGTGACCTGTTTGATACAAGCGGAATTGCATGGTCGCGTGCCAAATTACATTTGAATACAAAAAGAAAAACAACCTGCGGACAGCGGGCATCTCCAAGCCCTGGGACCCCTTCCACTTGCTTAAACGTCACTATCACACGCGTCGCTGAGGAGAGAGTCACAGCATACCCTAGCCTTCTCCAGGTAGAGGAAGAAGAAGGCTCCGAAACGTCAGAAACAAGCGACAAGGGACCGTCATTCGATATAACTGATGATCTGAATCCGGAAGTTGGAAGCTCTACCAGAAAGTCGGTGATTTCTGGGAACACTACGTCTCTAATCGTCACACCGACTCGAAATTCACCCGTAGCTCCACTCGTGAGACTCGCTGTCGTGCAAGAAAGCCCTGAATTCGAATATCCTTCCGACGTCTCTTGGCCGTTGTCTAATGCCCGGAGGCGAAATACACCAAGGCTGCTTGCTTCTGAGGAGGCGCCTTGGCCCTCATGCGGTAGGAATGGACAGATGAAATCTTCTTCGACTACAGATAGTGAAACTAGGTACGGAAAGGTACACTGCTGAGGTCCAATAACGCCCTGGTGCCAACGGACATCTCCGCCGTTGCATTTGACCAGAGTTGAGCTGTTGCTTGTGTATGATTCACAAGAGAATCGTGTGGGGTCTCTCCCTGAGAGGATAACGCCGACAGCCCCGTCGGCGGAGGGTGTAGACGTGGCGGTTCCTACCAGGATCTGGACGCGAACTCGATTGTCAACGCCCGTGCAGGTCACTGATAACGTTTGTGTATTCGGAAGCAGGTTTTTGACCATGAACAAACCAATCGCATGGCTGCCGCCTTCTACAATTGCTGGCGGTGGAAGTTGAAACTTGCCATCTTCGTTATATAGCTCCCACGGCGGTAGCTCTTCCTCGGTCTCCACGACGAGAGGCGCCAGGCCAAAGCCTTGGATGCTGCTCAAGATCGGTGACTCCGTCGTCGGGGCCACTGTACTGGGTGCTGAAGATGGGGACTGAGTTGGAGAAAAAGAAGTTGAAGTCGGCAGAAAAGTGAGCGGAGTGAAAGTCGGATTGAATGACGGGGAGGAGGATGGATATAACGATGGTGTTTGAGACTCTGGCGAGGAAGTAGGCGATGAAGTAGGAAGGGAAGTGAGGGGAGAAAATGTCGGATTGAATGACGGGGAGGAGGATGGATGTAACGATGGTGTTTGAGACTCTGGCGAGGAAGTAGGCGATGAAGTAGGAAGGGAAGTGAGGGGAGAAAATGTCGGAGCGAAGGATGGTGTCTCTGATGGCAAGCAAGATGGTGCAGCGGAAGGTGATGAAGATGTCGGGGAGGAAGTTTGAGGGGAGATTGTTATTGGGTTCGCCTGAGCCAGAAGTAGATGGATTGCATCTTCATCAGTAAGACGTTGGCAGCCATTCAATTTGGGGGGAGATTGTATGATGTCATTACGCTCACTTTTCTCTTCATGTATTCTATTGAACGCAGTGTTAATGGTGAACGAAGGCAAAAAAAACTTCAGAGTTGGTTGTGGCGCACAAAAGGGGTGACCGTAGGCGAGCTGGTTATAGCCGTGATCAGCCTGAGCCCATAAGAAGAATCGGTCGCCCACAGCGTGGTTGGCCCCATCTGATAGTCTGCAATGACACTGTCATACCCACCCAGAACGCACACACACACACACACACACACACACACACACAAACACACATAAGAGCAGATTAGAAATAGCTTTGGATCCGTCAAGGAATCGCCCCAACTACATCTGCGGCAGAGAGCATCTGGTGAGATCGGGTTAAGGCAAGCTACCAGCTCGTAGGCCCAATGCGTGCATCCTGCCCGACCCCATCATTGGAGCCTTGCGTCCCTTTCAGAAGAATTATGCAGGGTGAAGGCAAACAAAACATTGAATTGTTTTTGCGTCTGGGACACACGCTCCTCAATGTGAAGTATAACCAATTCTATGCTAAACCGAACCGACCGTTTCCGATAACTGAATAGACGATGTTTGAAGTGAGAGAGATCGCTCTGACCGCCGAACTCTGGAGAGTATCAAAGGCAACACATCATTCAGGATTCTGAAGAAGTACTGCTACACTCGTTCTCACCCTGTATGCGTGCGTGTGTGCACACTATGGTGGTTGATTGTGTGTCTGGACATGAGAAGTCATTTCCACTGTGTGCATTCAAGGCATCTTTCTATGTGTCGCATGTGCGAATCAGGGATTTCAAAACCTGATCGGAGACGTACGCTATCGGCAGCTCTTCCAGAGTTTTTGTGACTTCGATGTAATTTGGTTGATAGAACCATGCGCTGCTAGCCGCTCCGTCCCTCAATCCTCTACGCAACAGGAATCTTATTAGCACCCTTCTCTCTCTCCTTCTCTTTCTCCTTCTCTCTCTCTCTCTCTCTCCCTCCCTCCCTCTTTCTCTCATTCACACACACACACACACACACACACACACACATATATATATATATATATATATATATATATATATTACTGTAATTGTGTCTATACTGACTTTAACATAAAGTCCAAATATAGGGAAACATGAATGGATAAATCACTGATATGCAAGCACGAAAGAAGGTAAGCTATTGCTCGCGTTGCAGCATTACTGCTGATTATAAGTCCCGGCCACGGTGGTGACGGTCACGGGCTGCAGGTTCGCTGTCATTTCAACTTTCCTGACCACTTGATTATTGACCTCGGTGACGTACAGCTCCAAGCCTACACGGTAAACATATATCCTCAAGTCAACTCATTTTGGTATCGTGAGAAAGTTACTAGAGCCTTCCAACTACCTGTACTTGCGTTGAAAAACGCGAGGCCTACGAAGCAAACAGCAACAGCATGTTTCAGCACTGGAATGAGAATTTCTACATGGGTGCATCCCTATGCTGTCGGATATCATATTTGTGCCTAAACACACAAAGAGCACGAGCCAGAGCCAGAGCAAGAGTCATCGCTATGGCCCTGCCCCTGAAGGACATCTCCGTGTACTCAATACGCCGAACGAAGGCTTTGGTTGACGGAGTAGAGGAGAATGAACTTTTGGCATCCGTGCGTTGTATCATCACCCGTTGGTCCCGAAAATTGAGCAATCGAAGCTTCGCCGTCAATATAGCCAGGGGAGCCTTAAAGATACCAGGGATAAGTGACGTTTGCCTCTATTATTTCGGGTTTTATGTGTAAGGTACCCGCTATTCCAGCGATTGTGGTGACCTGTAACCAACAGAATGACAAGAACAAATATATGCATTGTGTACTCACAGACGCGCGTGTGCGGGCAGATTGCTGACTGATTGTTGCGATTACCTGTCCTGCTGTGGATATTGCTCGAATCACATGATTTCCCGACCCTGCTACCCAGAGCACGCGCGATCCCGAATTTGACTATTTTGACAACATATGGAAGTGCTGAACCTCTGAATCAAATTGCATCTACTTGGGAAAAAAACATGAATGTCGCAGCTGTACTGTGTGTGTGTGTGTGTGTGTGTGTGTGGTCAATTTTATGAGTATATGTGTGGAGAATAGTGTGCAAGCAAATCGAGAAACCATCACGCTAAATAAACAGATTACCACCCCTCTTTCTTCTTAACTTTCTTTCCAACACCAACCAGTACCTTGGCAACTGCCATTCCCGCTGGGGATGAAAATCGTGCTTCATTTCCGTTGCCATCCCTTGACCCGGATTTCTGGCTGGAGAACCATAGACACGACATCATTTTTGCGTTGATGCAATTATTTAGCCATAACTATCAGTGTGCGACTTGACGTGCACGTGATGGCTCATAGACAAAATTATTTGAATCGTTTTGTGTACCCCTGCTTTTCCCATCCTGCCAGAGTCGTTACTTGTCCACCGATATCAACTTGCCGTATATTATGGTTCTGCAAAGAGAAAAAGTGATAGGAAATGCATAGGACATGGGCGAAACGTAAACTTATCGTCAACTCAATTAAAACATGCATTATTCACAAACACACATACACATAAATAGTAACGTCGGGGTCTGGTTCGAATTAAGTCTTCCCAGTCTCTTATTCTTGCATTTATTCACTATTTAGTGATTTTCAGTACCCCTTGATCAGTGGCGTACAGACGCGTTGAAGCCGTGTGATAAGGATCGTTCTCAAGTCCGTAAAGAGTATCAAATCTTGCTTGCCAAAGCGCACCATCTTGCTGCCCTGCTCCATATTATTGAAAATCTCTTTAAATAGTCACAGCTAGACTGAGCAACAAGCATCGACAAGGCGAACCATCAAATACTGTAGAAATGGGTATCGTGATAAAGTTGTTGCTCAGGTCCGTTTGAAATAAACCTAATATCTGAAGAGAGCCCCCAATCAATGACAATAACGTATTCGAATTTGGTCGTTAGTTTCCCGGAAAAAACAGTCACCGTGGTTCCATAGAGTTTGGTTGATCCCGGAGGCAGAACGGCATTCGTGTAGAATCTGTTGTCATGAACAACACTCATAAGTTGAGAACGAAAATATTCATTATGGTATTAGCTTCAGCATTGCGCCTCCTCGCTTCCAAATATGGAAAAGAAAATCATGCACTAAGCCTACACACCGATTCATGAAAGATAAACATAGTGTGTCTTAGAATTGTTTGTGTCACTATACATTAAGTTCAATCGTTGAGATGCCTGCCAACCAGAAAACCCTCTAGCAGTTGGAGCAAATGTTGTGTTGCCCAAAGCCGTCTCCGATGTCAGCAGCAAAGTCAAAGGGAGGAAACAGAGTTGGAAAACAAGCATCTCTTGAACCTGATGGAGAGATTGGGAATGATGGGGGAAATGTCTATATGATTATTTCTTTCTAAAAAGGTTTCAACTCTAAATTAAATGTTGAATTTTCTTATCCACACAACCGCATCTAAGCTGAATAGGAAACATACCTGCCACCACCTGCTGTGGTAGGGGGGAGCAACCAATTAGCTGATTTCAATACAGACTACGCACAGCCCCGCGTCCACTTCAATAATAATTTTATTATCAAGAGTGAGCCATCAAGTGTTCCGTCTCCCTGTGGCGGTTACAACCGCGGTACACTGCGGAAGGCGAATCCACGTGTGGGCATCATACATCAAGCAGCTGTTAGCAAGCTTAGAATCGGCCGTTTTCCCAATGTGACAAGCATTAATTCAATGTCGCAAGGATGAATAACATCAAGCTCTTGGGCTGTGATGTTTCGGCATCCAGGATGAACACCAACACCCCATGAAACGCGACTCTTTTTTTGGCAAAAATGTCCTACATTTTTTGTAAGTTTGGAAAAATCCCAGTGTCATCTCGTAGTTTTTGCAACAATGCGAAGTTCAATGTTCAATCTTCTTCCTGGGGTGGGAGCAGATGGCACAGGTCAGCACACTCCGATGATCCTTGCAGACTTGATCCCCTCTTGGAACCAATTCATCTGCATGTAGATTTGATCAACGCTTTATTCATTGTTCATTGTTCATTGTTCATTCATTCATTCAAGGTTTAATGGAGGACACGGATGAGTCAGCGTGTCCCATGATTCATTTCTTGGCGTTCCAGTTGGTTGTTTGGGGAGGACACGGAGTCAGCCTGTCCACGGTCCTGTGGATCCTTTCAACTGCTCCAACGGCGAAACCAATTCTTTCTTTCCATTTTCAGCTGCACCACATTCATGGAACTCATGATCCTTTCAATCGCTCCATTGATCCATGGTTCTGAGTGTTCAACGTTCAACGTTCTGCTGCTCTGGTGCTGTCCACGAGCCCGATGGGTGGAGACACCGACCAGTGCAGCTAGTTGGACGTTGTACGTGCCAGCTTGTCAGCAAACAACAAACAGTTGTGAGCACTGAGAATCTCCAGGTTCTGCTGTGCAAGAAACTTCGCTCTTTTCCACTTGTCACGATGAACAAGGCAGTGATTTGCGTGCTCGCTGACACTGTTGTGAGCTCTGTCGTGCGCACACGCGAGGGATCCTTACAACAAGTCCTCGCAATGTGTTTTTTCAAACACTTGTTTGTGGATGCTGCTGCATGATGATGCTCGTGTTTTCCGCGCACGTCAGGACGTGTGGTTCTTGCGCGAGTGTCTGTTTTCAGCAATCGGTCTGTGTCGTCATCAATCAAGGAAACATCGCATCGAGGAGCGCGATTGCAATGGAACGAACAAAAGGGTCGATTGGAAGCATTGATGTGATTGTGCATCCAGCTGTTCACACATTGCGTGATCAAGTGAGGCGTGGATGTTGTCTTGCCAGTTTGTCTCACCGCCACACAACTCACAAAGGCGTGCACGCGGGGTGCACGACCACGCTAGCACGCAGGCACTTGTCACTCGTGCACGCGCACACGAGTTCAGCACACGTCCTCAACGAAAGCTTCACGACGCTGATCTCGCAACATGCAACCTTGGCAGCTTGCTGGCTTGTGCGAGCCAGGGTGACACACACCCTGTTAGCCAGACTGGCAGACGCAGGTGGGCACGCAGCACGCTGGCACGACAGTGAACCACGCAGCATTGCTCGGTGCACGTTCTCCTCTGTGTGCGTTTTGACTTTGTGAGGACCATCGTTCGCACATCAGCGTTGTTGTGTGCACGCAGTGCACGTGTGTGTGCGTGGCACAACTGATGGTGATGCGTGCAACGACGTTGCTGCGTGCTGGTGCCTGTCGCACGCAACGACAGACCTGGCACAACGCTGGAACACGTGGTGCGTGCACGCACAATCACGTCGCACACTGCACGTGCTGTCACGTTGACGACACACATCGCAAACGTTCGGCACGATGAGGCAATTCAATGGTGACAAGGATGGTGGCACAGACATGCTGGCATGCCTCAATCACAGATTTCTTTGGAAGATTCTCCTTCCCTTTGATGCACAAAGAAGTTCCAAAGTTCAAAGCGACGTGGAACAGCAATGATTCTTGAGAAACAATCAAATTTTGTCCAGCTTGCATTTTTTCTTCCGCCCACCAGTGATTCTGGTGACACTAATGAGCGTCTACCAAGCCATAAAAAACTGGGCAACAAACCATTGGATGGTTTCCTTGCCTTTTTACCTAAAAGTGTTCTCTGTGTTGGCCGGGAATTTTGTTGTTGCGACATTGGATCCACATAGTACTATCATTTAACGTCAAATCGCATGGGTTTGTGCTGGAAGACATTCTGAGAACACAAATGTTAAAAGCAAACAGCGAAACTCCATTGAGAAAATAATGGCAACAAAGTCTCTCCTGAGGGCTTCCTCTAAGGTGAAACTAGCACACTCTTGATAATGTTCTCCCAGTGTAAAATGTTTAAAAACTCAGCTGGAAGATGAATTCGAAGCCAACGGGAAAAAGTTCTTCAAAATTATTTCAAAAGGTTACCGTAGTTGATCGGGGTTGTGCATGGATGACATGTGTAAATTGCAATGTAGATGGATTATCTAATCTTGAAGATGACAATCAAGAATTCAAGCGCTTTGTCGATGATATCGAATTTAAGGCATTACAAACCATTCTTAAATTTCACACGGGAATTTCCAATATAGTTCCTTTCACACACACATAAGGATCTGTTGAACAAGGCTAATGCAAATTGGCGGGACACACAGACAGGGGAAACGCCATTGTAAATATTTGATCAAACTCTAATATAGTTTCGGTCACGTTAGCACAACCGATTTAGTACACCAATGTTGTAGGATTCGAGCTGCAAGGCTCGGATGCTATGAATTTGTGCAGGTCATTTGTAGACAAGTTGTCCTTTAGATTTTCTTATGGCATAATCAAAATTGAATTTAAAGATTCTTCTGGAAGAGGACGATAGTGTGAAGCACAATCATGAGAAAAGGGCCGGAGCAATTTATCACGCTGACGTCTCTCTTCAGGACTTCCAGGGGTAAACCAAATAAATGAAACTTTTGAACATTTTCTGAACAAATGATTGAGCGTTTTGAACTGCAGTAATACTGCCCTTTGTGCTGCTGCTTCCGAAGGCAAGTGCCAACTCAAAATGGACTCCAAATGAGAGACTAATTGGGTTTATTTACTTGCAGGATGGTTGAGCGTGGTCTCTCTGTTGCACGAAAGTATGCGAAAAAAACACGGAGGAGCTTCAATACACTTGGTTGATCTACCTCTGACTTCTTTCATACGTTCTTAATTTTTGCTAAATTCAGAAAAACAACGAGGGATGGGATGCAAGGTAAAAGAGCTTATCTCAGATAAATATGCTTGAATGACTAACAGTAAGCATCAGGTTATGTGCATCCGTGTACGGGCACACCCATGTTCTCTATTATCTTTGTTTTGAAGACACGGGAGAGAAATTAGAGGTTGAAAAGTGCTATGTTACATTTCCGAAAACTTTGAAAGCCTGATACTTTATACCGCATTATAGTTATCTTCATGTAATGTGTTGTTCATAAGTACCTTAGAGACAAGAAGTCAAACTCTGCTCTCCATCTTGCATCGCTTGGGGGACACTTAGATATGGTTAGGAGAAATTAAATTTACTTGATAAATACCATCAAATATTTGCTTGTCAATTTCTATCTTACGGAATGATGCTGATGTGTACCGCTCCATGTTACTATCTAATCATTCAAAGGTGCGGCTATTGGTTGAATTTTTCCAAATAGGCATTGAAGCAAGAAACTACAACAGAAGTATTATGTTTACCCACTGGAATTACAATTTTAATTCCTTACAGGACTGACTGTTACGTAGATTCTCCACTGATGTTGGCCTATTACTATGGATGGGAAAACGTGTTGGAATATCTAGCTTCCCAAGGTACAAAGGGCATGTCAAGTTATCAGTAAGTTTGTATTACGTTCACACCTCTGCAGGCGCTGTTGTCGGCCACAGGAATGATAATCAGGAAAATATACAGGAGATGGAGTTATCAAGTGTAAGCATCTATATGGTGAACGATGTGAATTAACAAAAACACTGAAATTAAACACATTCTTTGCTATGCTGCTATGCTATGAACAATTTTCAGTTTGCAAAGTCATTTCGAGGAACGAATAAAAATACGTTACTGGCTGTCATCAAAAAGTGAGAACTTTCATCAGGATCATAGATAGGAATTCTTGGATTTTACAGATATCGAGCTTCAAATATTAATTATTTTGTTTACTGCCAAGAGGAAAGCAGAAGTACGAGGAAGAAAGAAGGACGGCTGATGTGAAAAGGTGTATAATCCAATAAAGCTGTTGTGAACCAATCTTATGTGCGTATTACCCCATAGCTTTGGTGCATCCAGTCCACTGTTACAGTCAAAATATGCAAAACATGCTCCGGTAGTATCCCAAGTGTCTAGTTGGAAGACATCATCAAATCAATGCAACCAGTAGTGTAAATTATGCCGTCTTAGCCTCAGGAAACACAGTTGGTACCTTCATCGTTGCATCGAAAGCCTAGACCACCACCTCTGGTCACTGCCTTACTTTAGTCGTGATACAATCTTGCGTAAAGATAAGTTTTCTCTTTTTTTCTGCCATTCTAAAAGAATGTTTATGATTATGGACTGAAAGAAGGAAAATTCAAACTGAAATTAGAGAGGAAAAAAAGGCAAGATTTGATATTATTTCTATGTAGTGATGTAGTGAGATGTGATATACTTGTTATTATGAAACTAGATATATGAATAAATTTATTCTCGAAGCTATTTTCGGGGTACATTCCTACATTTATACATTACTCGCTTGCTGTAATTCATCAGTTATTAAATAATTTAAAAGGCGACTGCAGAAAAGGAAAGGTCCAAACGTTTTCAGGTTATTCAATGCTATCAAATAGCTGGCATTCTCATCATTATAGGATGGCTTTGAAGAAGAAGAAGGAGTATGGTGGACTTCTTCATGTAAATTTGCGATGATACCATGCCATGAGAAGTTGAACTTCAAATGAAATATTTGTTCGAAGGTCCTACAACTAATGTGTAGCCTCGTGCTGCAAAACTTCGATTCTGAGAAAGAAGAGGGGAAAAGGTTGTCAATGTCAATGTGTTTTGTTGGAATAAACGATACACTCTCTTTGCATAGATATCTTAACATAATTGAGTCGCAAGGCTATAGAATTCCCAAAGAAACAAAACGAAAATTCCAAAAAGGTAATTGATTTTCAATATAGTTTGTCCTTCTCGTTCAATTATCTTTAAAGCTTTTATATCCAAGGAAGGTATAGGCAATTGCAGATAGAGTTCTTGGGTATTCTTGAACTTGCAAGGCGGCAAGAAAAGGAGCGAAGAGCAAGAGCAAGGCAACATGAGTTTAATTCTCTCATCAGCATTACCAGTATATTGCATTCTTAGGCGAAATGATGAAGAAAAAGCCTTGAGGCTTCACCGTAAAGGACTTGAAATGATAGCTAGAGATCTGGAATTACTTAAGGGCCAGATTGAGACAAGTGGTTTGCATAGATTTTTAATTTTTACTTGCAACTATGTTTTTTTTAAAGTAGCATCATTTTTTCATTAGGCTCTATGACAGAGGGAATTGACGAAGCGACTCGCGTAAGTTTCGAGCGCCCATCTTGTAAATATCTAATGAGAACCATATTATTCAACGAAATGATAGAAACGTGAAAGCATACGTGTTGCTGACGAAATTTATCGATTGTTAAAGCGAGTGGCAACTACCGTTATGAGAAAGGTATCTTGTCAACTAAAGATTCTTGCATTTTACGAATATGAGATTCTATTTCAGGCGTATCAGCACGATCCAACGAAAAAAAAATATCACGAGCTTTTAAAGGTATCATAGATCGATCGATTTTAAAATGCCCTGTGATGATGAACACGTGCGTACGGAACTCGTACCGATAATAAATCAGGAATATCATCTAAAGTCATACATTCCGCTCAGGTCGCTCACCACATTGATCGTGTGATTGAAGACGGCACTTTCAGAGATTTCCCGCAGGTATTTGGAAAGGAGCAGAACTATCATGTCAAACCTGTAGCTGCGTCGATTGAGATTTAAATTTTACTTAATGTAACAAACTACAGGTCCTTGACCAATTAAAGATTCGTAAGAAACGGCTGCAGGATGAAAAAAAAAGCAGTGGGAAAGGCGAGATTCCTACCACAATTATGGTTATACCAATTTACATGTATCACGTGCTGGGTCAATGATTAGTCACAAATTTCCCTTCCACCACACAATGTGAACAGAAGTTTTCACGGCCGTGTTGGTTGCTTCCAGAAACGACCTTCTCTACGTCCATGATTGGATTATAGTCCCAATTCGCACAGGGCATGTACGTAGTGATGGGTTTGTTCGTGTTTTGTACACGTTTTCGCTGTAGCACAATGTGGGATGCTGAGATGCTACGCAACATATGGCGTCAATGAAAACAGCACTAGAGCACAATGACGCTGTCAGTCGCAACGTCTCGTGAGCAAAGCAAGTTGCATGCAGCCATGCATGCTTCATGCAACCGGCGTGTGCAAGCAATGCCCTGCGCACTGCGCACGCACATCATCAATCAGCACACATCTAGACATGCCTGGGAGTGCGCATCGATGTTTGCGAACGAACGCACGAGGAGAGAAAGAAAAATCAACCGATGGCGAGCACTTTGGTTGAAAACTAACAAGAGACGTTCCCTTTGACTGAATGAAGGGTGGAGGGGCCGGGTCAGCGTAATAGCGGACTAGCGGAGACTAATGAGAAGCGCATGCTCTTGAGAAAGAAAGCATCTGCATCGCGCACATGCCAATCTGCTAGTCTGTGTGCATGTAGAAGGTGTGTTCATGCTGTGATGACTGTCGTGCACGCACGCACGCACAAAGTGTGCCTTGCACATTGTGCATCGCTAGATCACATTGGTGCATGTCACATCTTAATTGTGCATCGCTGTCAGGGTCGCTCATAATGCTAGCATGGCGGCGGGCACAATAGGAAATCGAAGCGTACACGCATGCATGTGCTACAGGCAGCGGGGTCAAATATTTTTTCATCCTGTTACTTGTTAGTTTATTCCTCGTGCGTAATCACATTTGTGCGCAATGATAAATAGTGTAATTTGCATTATTCAAACCTAGATGATGGCAATTTGGCACAATGGATGCGGGATGTACTCTCTGCTTTGCTGAATGAGTGTCTTCATGGCCTTTGATTCTGTACGTTGATTTCGGCGAATCTATTGTAGAAATCCGGGGAAACAGCATTTTGGTACACCTCCTGTGTAAGATTGCGCTTTTGGATGTTCCTCTCTAGTTTCTGTGATTGGTGGAATGCCGCAAGTCTCTGGGCCTCTTTTTGCTGTTCCGCTATCCTGAGGAACATTGAGATATTTGAGGTTAGCACAATTTCCAGAGATAACGCAAAAAATAGTCAGGATGTTACAAAACAAAGTTTTCGTGTGCACATGTGTATGTGCATGTTGCGGCTAATGAAGGGAGAGGGAGAGAGAAAGGAAGAGAGAGAGAGAGAGAGAGAGAGAGTTATATTCAAAGGACTTCTATTCTACTATTATGAAGTTAAAACAATATTTCTTAATCAAATTATTACTTTTCTCTTTCGAGGAGCACGAGCTGCCGCCTGTACATCTCCTGCTGCCTATCATACTCGAATTTTTCTTCTAGTTGCTTGTTCGCCCGCTCCTCCTTCTCTTTAATCTGACGCATCTGTTGATCGAGTATCCTCTGCTTCTCTTCAGGAGAGAAGCCCTTAAAGTTGTAAGGAACGCGGCGATTCGGATTGCCCGTCATGTATGTGTCACTTAGATCCTCTTTCAATAGCTTGGAGCTGATGGAATAAAATAGAAGTAAGAAAAGATCGATAAAAATGCTTTCTCAACAAAATACTGTGCCATATTTTACACAAATATCTTCTTTCTTTCTAAAGACGCGTGTGAGTTTCATTAAGTGTCTGACTTGGATATAGATTCTTTCTGAGCTTCAGCTAGTTTCTCATCCTCATATTTTCGTTGCCTCATCTTGGCTTTTTTGGCAAGTGCGAGCTTCCTATTGTACTCCTGGCACTCGATCGCTCGCTGAACCTTATCATGGCTCTTATCGCGCTCAGCTTCCTCGCAAATACCACCAACAGCGCCCGTGAAAGTCTCGTAACGTTTGTCCATTTCAGTCTCATTTTTCCTTGCTGTAGTGAAATTATAATCGTGATGATTTCAAGAATAGAAATTGTGTAGAGCAAGATCCGATGTGTTTGTGTTCATCAACATTTCTTTTATCCCGGTCGATATGCTTGTAACTCGGTGTTTTTGTGGTGACATGCCCTTGTTCATACCTTGCTCTTTTTCCATCATTTGCTGAATGATCCATTGTTTTTGTTGTTCCCTTTGCATCTTAACACGGTCGTTCTTGCCCATGTCTTCTCCATGAAATTGGAGGAAAAGAGTGTCTTGGTTACGGACAGCAGGGCCCCCATCACCACGGATAAAGTCTCTTTCCTCAGCGTCACGCATTTCCTTGAGTTTCTTCTGCTCTCGGTGAAAGGCGGCAAGCTGCAAAAAAGTAGTAGGAAATTCATGTGTGTGTGTGTGTGTGTGTGTTTGTGTGTTTCTGTGCGTGCGTGCATATTGGGTGCGTCCGGTGTTGTATTTTAGGCCCGTTTTTCCAATAAAGACCAGAAACTGGAAAATTTTAACACTAGTTAGCAACACCTGGTATGCATCCATTTTGCGCTGGTCCTTCTGCTCTTTCTCCAGGACTGCGAGAGTCTTTGCCTCTTCAACCCTCTTAGCATCTAGCATATCGGGCGCATAAAAGTATTCTCACAAATTATTCTTCCGATGTTAATCTCTTCTCATTTAAAAATTAGTTAAGGGAAGCTACCGAGAGCAAGATCACGATCCCGTTCCATACGCTTTTGTTGAGCTTTTTCGTACATCTGCTCCCGCAGAGCTTCATTGTCCCTCTGTAAAAATGGGAGTTGTTCTGATCTTTACTACACGATGGTATTTCGTTAATATTTGTATAATTTTGTATACAACATCGATTTTAATTTCGTTCCGCTATGCCTCTCCATCTCCTATTCTTCCTAGAAATAAAATAAGCTTCTCTACCCCATAGATTCGTAGCTTCGCATTCAGAAGCCTCTTTGCTCGATCTTCATTTCTCGCCTTTAAGCGCTCGACGCGCAATTTCTCGCGATCCTGGGCGTTCAGCTCCGGTCTAGTTTTGTACATTGCTCGTCTAATTCCACCAAAAACAATATATAAACAACTGCATCTTAACCCGAAGACTGCATCCCAATCGAAAGTGGAGACTCAACTTGGGTTAAAAGAATAAAAACGATACAGAGTTTCTTCCTTCGTTTCCGAATTAAAAAGTTGTTACAATAATGTCATCTGGCATTCACAAGGCGAACAATAGAGTGGGTGTAGAAGGGGGGGGAAACGACGTTGAACCCACCCTGAAACGTTTGTTCAGTTTCGTATTTCAGACTAAATCAGATATAGAGGTGCGCAATGATGCACCAAAATCGCAAAATGGACTATGTTATTGCACTAAAAAAAGATACCATGTTCAAATATGGAAAAAAAGGCCTTCCAAACATCCTCATAAATGCAACGATTTGGCAGATCTGACCCACGCGTTTCTAAGGTCTCCTAAAACGGCGTCACACAGGGAAAATATTGGTTGTCGCACACTAGATAAGCCCATGGACTTTCAATGTTATATATTTTTGTCAACGCTCAGATATCCCTCCTAATGCCCTTGTCGCAGAAAGGAAATTAGTTGTATTTTGTAGACGTAGACGAGTACCCAGAAGATGCAGAGAACAATGAAAGAAGTGGTTGGAACTCTCTGGGCAGGAACGGGGAAACTTCCGTTGGATTGGAGCACTTGAAGAAATGCATGAGATTTCGGCCAACGGATCGGTCGTTGACGGAACACTCTATAAAGGCCTTTTCGGAGGCGGGGAAATTCTGATGAAACGCATGTCACACTCCTGCATTTTATCAAAAACGGCCTGTTATTCATTAATGATGAGCGGTGATGCCATTTTCGCTCTCTGCGCCCGGTCTTCTAAATCGGGCAGAGGCATTTTGGGTCGTACAGAACTCATTTGAACACCATTGCGTACAGAACTCATTAGCAGCAATGGAAAGACAACACTTGGAAGGGCTGGATCGAATCGAGGCGACCCGTGTCAGACTTCGAGCAAAGTTCATGGTAAAAGGTCGTCCGTGCGTGTGCAAGAAGGTGGACTCCTCCGCACCGGGCAAGCACGGAGCAGTGAAGTGCAACTTCACGGCTCAGGACATGCTAACGGACAAGAAATACTCGTTAATCTGTCCCGGCAAAGATAGGATCGAGGTACCTGAGGTCCACAAATACGACCTCATTGTGACGAGTCTAAACACTGATATGGATGAGAACATGATGGAGACTGTCAACGAGTTTGTCACCGTCGATGAGGATGGTGAGAAGGTCGTTCTCGACTACATTGAAGGCGCTAAGAACCACGATGAGGCAGTGGAGAAGTACCAAGAGCTTTATGGGCCACAGGACAGTGATGATGAACGGAAAGAGGTAGAAGACAACGATGGGAAGGTCGTCGTCCTCTCGATCTTGCAAGCCACCGTGAAGAAAGGAAGCAAGTTTGTCTTCGAGCATTGCATTGATAAGGTTACGCTCGCTGTACAAAAGAAATCTAAAAAAAAATCCGGTGGTGGAGGTCGAAGAAGTAGAAGGCGAGGGCGTCGCAGATGATGTGTCAAAAATGGAACTTCATGATGCAGCAAAAGATGAAATCTGTTTATCGGCTGTGGTGGATAAATCTTAGCAACACTTGGGGAAATAATCCGAACGATCGGTTGTGACACAGTAGGAAAGAGGGTAATATGTCTGTACCCTAGAAATAGCGACAATGAGCCCTAGACACGCTACGAGACGCGGGGAGATGCGAATTACTTCAACGGCCGCAGCATCAGCCGGGGTTCCCAACCTTCCCCAATCTGATCTCCAGTGGCCAGCCGGGATCCCCCACACAAAAGCTGCTCACTGCGATTTGCTGGGAAGATCGGAAACAACGGATCAACACTGGTGCCAAGTACAGTGAAGGCCCGATCCTGGATTCGCACGTTGATCAACGGACATCATCTCTGGTCGGACATCATCAGGCCGCGCCATTTCAAAATACTTCGACGAAGCAAGTTTGAGTTTCAAAAATTCATGTAGTAGGGCATACATCGTTCATGCATTACTTCACGTATCTGTCATGTCATTGATGAATGACACATCTGCCTACATATGTGTCTACATGCATACAGCGTTGTGTGATGGTCTTGTACGTATCATAGCATGCGACGTGTTAAGCAATGGTACGCGGCGTATGCACACACATATAGCACGCAGACAGACACACACACAAATATGGCCTCGCGCACACATGCCATACATAGGCAATAATGTGTAGCGTATGAGTTTTTTTGTAACACATTCGTTTCCAGCATAGCGTCATACTTCGTTAGCGTCTAAAGCTGCAGCTCTCTCTCTCTCTCTCTCTCTCTCTCTCTCTCTCTCTCTCTTTGTGTGTGTGTGTGTGTGTGTGTGTGTATGTGTGTGTGTATCCGCTCTGAGATGCTGCTTTTGCGCATGTGTCTTCTCCATGCATGCGCCTTGCCTTGTAGTTCCCGGTCGCGCCTACGAAGCAGGTTTTCTAGCTCGGTCACCCGTCCTTCGAGCTCTTGTATCCTCAAATCCTTTACTTTAAGCTCTAATGGAGATAGAAGAAGATGAAGGTTCATGAAGTGCCATGTTAGTGCTCCGAAAACAACAACAAACGACAGCTTCTGATGACTAAAAGAAAGGTAAAATTCAGATAAGCATCGCAAGGGCGGCGTCTACCTGCCCGGAGCTCACCGACGGTTCCCAGTTGCGCTTGAAGCTTCACGTATTTCTGACATGGATTGTTTGCAGCAACAGTGAGTGTGAGTTCAACATTGGCTTGGAGGGAAGCGCCACCATTATTCAATCGATCCGGCCATCGATACAAACAGCTTTGGTGCGAACGCAATACGTTCATGGAAACAACCGCACACAGCATCATGCGAACGAAGACCTCGCGCAGCTTGAGGTATTTCTCCTTCAGCATGAAGTGCTCCATGGGGGGCACGTTCACACTTTTGTCATCCAAGAGATCCTTCATGGAATTGAGCATCTCCCCTCCTGCTGAGAAATTAGGATCCTCCTCATTTTCAATGGCCCCAGGAGCATTAGTCTCAGCCCCTCCCCCCTCCATCGTGAAAGCAACGGTGTGAGCTGAGCTGAGCTGAGCGGATGGGAGAAGCCCTAAGGTCCAGGTGAGTATCAAGATTTGCATATTAGACCATTTTTCATGGGCACACTATCCTAATTTTTGAGATCCCACCAAAGTGCCCTCGCTGTCCATGCCACCGAGAACGCGCGAGTCACTATGCTCGATTAGATTTTATCGGGAAGACATCCTATTCGCGTGGATTCCAGGCCTGATCATTGTGTCAGTATGGTATTTCCAAGCGCGACAACTTCTGGGTGTTGTCGCAGATGAAAATTCTATTGTGTTATTGATACTGCTTCTCCCTCTTTTATGTAACTGAAAGGCATCTTCATTTCCTTCCGAATGAGGCTGGCGAACCCTCCCCCAACCCCTCCTCCAACCACGTGTGTAGAAATCGGTTCGATCGCTTGTTGGTCGTGAAGGGGATGGAAATGGATCCCTTGTCGAACGAGCTCGATCTTCCTCGCGCCCTGCGGCAGCTCGAGGATATTGAGAGGGCCGTCAGGCGGGTAGCTACATCTTTACTCGAGTTTGAATATAAAACTAAAGAGGCAAACGTCTGTATCGTAGGAGTTGCTCTTTGCGTTCGAGATTTTAAGACCGCTTATCCCATACTATGAGCAGGGCGACGAGGTTTGTGTTTTTGTTGCTGCTGTTATCAATGTAGTTGTTCTTCCCCTTGCAGAGTCTGCGAGTGATGATAACAAATGCAGTGCATGTTGCAGTTCCAATTTTCTTGTGTAACATATGATACGTATACCATACTTGACTACCGTGCGCAGATGTTCGACCTGCCTGACAAGGCCCACTGCCGTGCTTCGTGCAAGACCCACCAATCCGTTACGGATGTCGCAAGAATGTTTTGGAGAGTCGTAAAGGTGAAACCAACCTTCACCTATCTTCATAAGAAGTCTTCGCGCTGGTAGCAGAGAGTCTATGAATGAAGACGCTTTTGTGGTGTAGTATAGCATTGTAAACTGCTGCTGAAATGACCACGTGCATGTACTTTCAGTCTTCTGGTGAGGGCTCGGAAGACGATGATCGAATGTCTCTGCAGCAATATTCGGATGCGCATATTCGCATGAACAAGGTATATCTGAGAGCTCCTGCACACCAACGATATTCCCACCTATGACTGCTGAAACCACTCTCTTTCACAACGGAGTAAGCCCCCATACAACACTCGTAAACTATCTTCAGGCGCTTCGAGAAGACTTTGAGATGAAAAAGGTGAGGAGTCCCGAACTACGGTTTAGCTGTATCTCTTTGATGGAAAAAATCAGAAGATGGGCGGTAGCGTAGGGCCATTTGTCACTGAAAATTGAAACTAGACACTTTATTTCAGGCGGAGGATCTTGCGCAAACTGACTTCGTGCGAGACAGTGGGGGCCGTGGGAAGGTATCAGTTTTGTCGCGCAATACGTGGCACTATATCGTAGCAGTATAATTCGACTATGATAAAACCACCGATATATAGTTCTTCTCCCTTGGAATTGAAATCATAACCGATACATCTACATCCCGGAGTCCATTTCAATAATATTTCTTACATTTTTTGTCCCAACCAGTCCGGGAAATTGACCATGCAGCAGTATGTCGCCGGCATCAAAGAGCTTGCGGTAATTAACGCTAATGTGATACGCATAATTCGGACGGAGAAGAAGTATGTATAGCTATGGTTATCAGCAGCTGGTTGAATTTCATAGGAGCAGTGCGGGAGACCTGACATCAGACACATGGGAATGTTTATATTAAAGCGCACTTTCCTCCCTTTTCCCCCCATCTCCCCCCACTCGCTCCAACATAGGACTTGTGGACCCTTGACATCACGCCGGAGGCTTATACCTCTTTTCTGAGGAAGCTGCTCATGCGAATCTCCAAAGTCGATGAGGACGGAGTTCGGTCAGCCTCTCTCTCTCTCTCTCTCTCTCTCTCTCTCTCTTTTTCTCTCTCTTTCTCCTGCTCTTCCTCTCTTGATCACCCCTGTGTACATTAGCTTTAACGACAAACCATTGATATCTGTACAGGAAGTTGAAAGCGGTGGACGAGGTTCAGATTCTAACGTCCGTAGGTACGCACTTATACCAGGAAATGGAAGCATGTAGAATATGGCATATATTGCTACTCTGAAGCCTCTTAACACAAAGACATCCATTTTCCGTTATCAGACCTGAGTGATATGGACGACGATGGGAACGATTTAGAGAAGGACGGGGGTGGTAATGATCCCAGGGAAGATGGCTTGAACAGTGGAGACGATACTCATGATGGCGGCGGCGGTGGCGGTGGCGGTTGCGGTGGCGACGAGCCATACTCCAAACAGGCTACTGCCGATTCCCTAGATCCTTCTTCCTCGACCCTATTCTCCCTCAAAGATGACAACCATAACAACCAAAACAAACAAAACAATCAAAGCAACGATGGCAACGCCCAAGGCAGGGAAGATGCGACAGTAAGCGAAGATAACAAGCGAAAGGGCGGGAGGAAGTGGAGCCCCAAGAACAAGAGCACTCGGAGCCGTGGGTTCCTGTCCAGCTATAAGCCAGTCGTTGGCGACAAATTTCCTCAACCTCCTCGAGCTGAGAAGGTTGCTGGGACCACGCAAGAGGTGCTGCAGAATTTCGTTGGGGCTGCAAAGACCGCAGGTAAAACTGGCTCGCAGGCCTTCTCTCGAGCCGTCAGGGTAAGTATCTCTTCCTCTCTCTCCCTCTCTCCTTGTCCCTCTCTCTCTCTTTCTCTCTCTTTCTCTCATTCCCATGTTCCGGTTTTTCCCAACATTGCTTTTCTTTCAATGTTGGTAATGACACAAACGAGGGGGGGACACGTGCTCCCCAAAGAAGTGTTCTGAACCCTCCAATCATGCACACAACAACAACAGCAACGACAGCAACAACAGCAAACAACAACGATAGCACAACACAAGTACACAGACACATGCAGCTGCTTAACCACCCGCAGCATTTGCTTTCTCGTTAACGCATTTGCCTCGCCAGGTGATGCGTTACGTCGTGAAAACAGCAGCCCCTGCGATGAGCAAGATCCTTAATCGCATACATAGTCGCCCTAATTCTCAGTACCAGAAACAGCAACAGAACCAGGAACATGGCGGCATAAGCAGCTATCTCGCCGGAGATGTAGAAAGCAAGAGCAAGGTGAAGGACGACTATAGTAATACGAAAACAACGGACGAGCAACGATGTGGGCAAGAACCTTCGGCCACGGACAACTACAAGTACATGCCGGAGCCTGCAAGCAAGAAGAAAGAATCAAGCGACATGCAAGAGCGGCAGCATGCCAAACATACCAAAAGCCTCACTCCCGATCTCACGAAAAAGCTCACGCGCTTCCGCGCGCTAGCGGACAAGATGCTGGTCATCGGGCGCGAAAAGTCCATCCTAGGCGAGACGTTTCATTCCCTCGTGCACAGCTCTCTCAGCGACGACGAGATTCGGCACCTCGCCAAGAAGCACCTGGACGGTGATGGAGACGGTTTTGCGGGACTAGGGCGGGAACTGTCGATCGTGCAGCTGGGCACATGCCTCCTCAAAGGTAACCAATCTCCGGTGGCATTAATCAGCAAGAGACGACGACAAAGAGCACACACGCACGCACGTACACATGCACGCACCTCGCTAGCCATTCGGGCTAAACTAACTCGTCTTCATTTCTCCACCCCCGTTGCAATGTCGCTCAGGCAAAAGGACCAGCAGTGGTGAATTTCTCCTGGACAGGGACCTTGCCAGGCAGCACCACCAGCAGCGGCAGCAGTTTGCCAGGATAGTAAACATAGCCAACTCACTGAATGCCACTGCCGCCGCCGAGAAGGGTAAACATCGTCCGAACGCAAGATTCCACAGAAGGTCCGTTGAGTTTGAAGTGACCGGTGTGGCCAAGCGGACGTATGTGACATTAGATAGCGTGGATGAGCTGTTTCCAGGGCGGCGAGAGAAGCTCAGTAGAGCTCCGAATCGGTCGTATTTTCGGACGATGCCGCTGAACATGTTTCATAGCGACAGCAACGGCGATGACAGCAGCAAGCTCCTGGCTCGCAATCTCCAACTCCGAAACAGCAGCAGCAGCAAGCAGCTGCCTCTCCCCCCGTCCACACTATTGAGGTCGAAGACGAATTCATTTGAATCCAAACTCAGGACCGTGTCACTCTCTCCTACCAACAAGAAGGGCGCTTTCTACCAAGGGAAGGGGTCCCCGCCGTCTCGAAAGAGCCAGATCGTCTGTCCTTTGCACCCTTTTGTCTTCACAGGAACAGACGCGGCCTGCGTGATCTGCCAATCGAGGAGACTTTTAGGCAACAAGGTACCGTGGGTCACGACAGAAGACCCAGGAACGCCGAAGCCGATAGAGATCGGCCCGTATAGATCTAGCAAGTCGTTCTCCAACAACATCAGCGGGATCGATCACAGCAGCAGCAGCAGCAGCAGTGGTGGTGGTGGTGGTGGTGGTAGTGGGGGGGGTTGTAACAACGTAGTCGGTCATGGCGACGAAGGATGGGGGGGGGACGCGCTGGATGCGTTCCAGCAGGCGGCTAGCAGGGAAGAAGCAGCAGCGACCAGTAGCTACATGAAGAAAAGTGGAGAACCGAGGTACAACAAGCAGAAACAGCACGGGAAACTCAGTGAGCCCACCGACGCCGCCAGAACAAACAAGCTATTATCCGTTGTGGTGACCCGGAATAAGGGAAGGGGGGGAGGTGATGGCGAGTCGTATAACACTCGGCTGTCCCGAAAGAGCCCGCTCGCCAACCAGGCGCGGCGTGCATATTTACCCGGTTTAAAAATGCCATGGGAGAAGAAAAAACATCTCCCGAGGTCACCTCAGTCGGCTCCCATGAATGCCTCGCCGTCGGAGGAGGCATCAGGCGCGGCAATACTGCTGAAAAAGTCAATTTCCTTCAGCTCTTCCGATGAGGAGGAGGCCTCGTCACACCTTCGGCGCATAGGCAGCTTCCGTGTCAAAAGTGGGAGACATGAGTTTACCGAGGGCTGGAAAAAGCTGCTCAGTACAATAGCCGACTTATAACAGAAAGGGGAAGGAAACGAGAAGATAACAGCTGATTAATAGTTACAGTACAGTCCCAGTTTTCCACCAGTATGCATAGATCTGCAACAATACATAGCATGCAAAAACTAGTAAAATGCCTGCTGCACGATTTCGTTCCCTTGTGAAATGCGCCTTCTGTACAACCTCATAGCATACAGATGTGTGTGTGTGTGGTTGTGTGTGTGTGTGTGTGTGTGTGTGTGTGTGCAACACTTCTATCTTTCGTTGATCCGTCTCACGTGTATACATATATATATATATATATATATATATATATACATATGGAAGCAGAGCATGATTACGCGCTTGTTCATCAGCACAGCACGCGCATACACACAGCAAGCAGGAGCGCAAGAATTATAGTTATGCAATATTTCCTCAATAAATATCTCAATATCGCAGGTAGAATTATTGCAGACTAGACATAAGTGGTAGAACACAACACGCAATGCAACATGTAAAAATGTGCAGCAACGGTGCACAAAAATCAGTGCTGAGTCCGAGCGAGTAGGGACAGCTGTACAGCAACAATGGATGGCACAGGAAAAGCATTGATGACGCATCATCAGCGATGGCAAGTGAGACGGATGCAATCAATCTGATCAATTGTTCAATGGTCATCCTAATGCATAGTTGTGCAACACAGCGGTTACGTACAACGCTAATGTTCAATCTGCTGGCAAGCATTTGGCAACTTCATCTTCTCTCATTGTTGCGGGCATGCATGAGATTGAAGTTACCAACACACCAGGTGTTGCTATTACATGCATGCCTGCCATCTGCATGCGGGGTGGGTGACCTTGGAAGCTTCACGTCATCTCGTGGACTGTGAATTGTGGCAGCGCAATGCACGATTTCCCCTATGTTTAAATCTTAAGATCGCACAATTTGATTGTTATTTTAAGCATCCTCAACCTAGTAGCATTTCTTTTCTAGTACGCGTACAAGCAATTATGGGAGGGAGATACATGTGCACTTAGTCCATGAGGTACAGTGGGGTAGTTGCTTGCGATATTTTATTGTTTTGAGCGAAAATTTGATGGAGACTTGCAACATAAATGATGACATCGCCTAGCTATGTCATTTTTTATGGAATGACTTAGAGTTATATCGCTACGCGTAGATCATTTTGTTGCCCCCAAGTCGTTGATAAAACTTTCCCGGAAACAGTGTGCCCCGCAGCAGGGCTTCCTTTCGACTGCAACTCAATAGAAGCTGGTGCTTGCATTCCAATAGTGGCTTGTTCTTTCTGACTACTACGCCGTGTGTAACAGCATCTATAGTAGGATGCGGAAATCACAGCTATAACAATGATGGCGCCAATGACTCCACCAATCTAAATGAGAAGAAATAAATGAAATAAACGGTGAGAGTTGAATGTAGTGAAGTAGTGAACCAGTTTATAGACATAGAGACAAGGTAGAAGAAAGTAGAAGATAAAGCCTAGTGTTCAAAATATGTAAATAACGTTTATTTTGATAATATGATAAAAATCTAAATTGTGATAAATTGTCAATGGTGAATTGACATTAACACCAGTGTTAAAAATACAATCACTTACCACTACAGCAAAATCGAAACCGCTCCCTCCCCCACTCTGTCCAGCATCGGAGCCACTTTCTGCGAGGGTAACAATAGTAGATGGAGATGCGCTTGGGCTGCGAGTAGATGGAGATGCGCTTGGGCTGCGAGTAGATGGAGATGCGCTTGGGCTGCGAGTAACTCTTACGATGGTAGCCACAACTTGCGGCTGCCCGTAAGTGGAAGTGTCAAAGCCGTTGGATGTATTAAAGATGTTTTGGGGAGAGACACGTGCTACGTTCGCCATCCGCTCTGCAGTACTTGTGTTTGAAGTACCTAATTTATCGCATTAGCGATGAGCATTTAAAAAAAATAAAGAGGAGAAACGAGAGATGAAGTGTTCTCAATGAACGATCATTGTGACGTAAGTCGAGATCGCGAATGCAAGTAAGTTACGAGAAGTTAAGACTCACGTATTTCGCTTTCCACCACTGTGCTTCCGAGAGAGTATCCTAAGATTATTACTGCACTCACAAGCACCCGAGCCGATGAGGCAAGGGCGGACTTGAAATTTGCTTCAAACTGTATTTGTTCTATTTCACGCCAGGTAGTGTAGTCGATAGCGCTGAAGGTGCATATCAGTCGCACAGCTTGCACAGAAGTAACCGAAGGGTCTGTTCCTTCCTCTACCGTCGGCTGAAAGGTAGCAGGCCTGGGCGTTGGTGATGTGGGTGCAGGACTAGGGTACTGCTGGAACCTACCAGCCCGGGCAGGTGTACTTGCAGTAATTGTGTATCTAGAACGATGTAATCGCAAAATTGTAACATGAGAAAAGTATGGATAAGAAATCGAGAACGATCGCATGTGTGCGTGTATTGTGTCAAAGCCCAGCCTTGGGGTGCGATGCCAGCATGCCATATAATTCTTAGCAACACAAGTAAAAACAGAAATTGTAGCTCTTACGTGTTTATCATTTCCGTTGGAAATACATTCTCCAAATTCGTGTTAAGATCCTCTACAAGGGCCTGCGCTTCCAAATATGAGAGTGATGATACCTGGAAAGATTCGTATATTTAAACATAAATAGAGGCAACCAGATACACGAATCGTAAATGCGTATAATTTTTCCCGCTTTTCACGCAATCTTAATAAAATAAATACTTAATAATGGCAAGGATAGTGGGCATTCAATCCTTGTAACTTGACGAAAGTCATAATTAAATATACTTTATATGAGAAGACGTGAGTACGGAACGAAGACGTCGGAGTCCCTATTATAAAAGGGGATAGGACATTAGCTTACATCAAACTTTAGGAGAAGAGAGAAAGTTCCTTTTAAATCAAGTAGTAGATCTATTTCAGTGGGTGTTCTGATTAACACGAGCCAAGTGAAAAATAAATACCTGTGGGGTTAAAGCTCGTTGATGAAGGACTAACCGACGGGGTACTCGATGGAGCTCCTGTGCGATTTGAGGATTGAACGAATGGGCTAGCCGATGGAGAAGCCGTACCAGCTATAGGGCTCGTCGATGGCGTTCCTGTTTCAGTACCAGGATTAGCCGATGAAGTACTCGATGGGGCTCCTGTAGGACTCGAAGATTGAACGGCAGGGCTAGCCGATGGAGAACCCGTGCCAGCTATAGGGCTCAATGATGGAAATGATGTGTCTCGAGAGGACGTGACACTGTATGATAGCTCATTAAAACTATGATATTGTGATCCTCTTCCATCAAAAAAGACACTCTTTATCCCATTGGCGGAACAAGATGGGGATTCGCGACGATGGTGCATTGTCATCGTAAAGGTTTCATTTTGCTGAATGCCCGCCATTCTCGCAGCCGTGCATAGCGAGCTAGTCGCTTTCACTATGCCTCCGTTGAGCGGACAACCGTAAACTGTGGCATTGCATGTTACTGAGCAGAACACCTGATATGTATCACCTAGTCCGTAACCCCCTGACCCATAACTTTTATCTGAAAAAAAATTACCGCAGTGCGATACATTGATAGGCAGACTACTGACATAATACGCTTTCTGCCTATAATAATAACTATTCCATGACGAGGTTATTCCATGAGAAGAGCAAGACCGGAAATAGTGATCTCCTGCCGTGATTGTCAATGTGAAGCTATTATTCGCAGGGATCCCAAGCATCCGCGCGACTGAGCATATACTGCTGTTCCGCTCTACAATGCCTCCATTTAATGGACAGCCTAGCACGGTACCGTTACAGGAGGATACAGAGATGCACGTCGCTGTAACTGTTGATCCAGGAGGATAAGACGAGAACAGGAAGGGGAGGCTATCATTCTGGCAATTTACAGTAGTGACGTTTGTGTGAATAGGGGGGTTGGTCGAGGCATGTGTAGCAGGAGACATTGTAGGGGACGCAGGTGTCGGCGATACTGTAGCCAGAGAGGTTGAATAGGCCGGGGGTACCGAAAGAACAAATGAGATGCCTCCAGATGCAGAGCTTGAGATTCCATTTGAGGTGCATGATAAACCGTTGCGATGATAGCTCGTAATGAGCGAAAACGACATGTTTCTGGGAATACCAAGCATCCGAGCAACAGAGCAAACGTGGCTACCTTGAATGATGTACCCATCTAAAGGGCAGCCATACACAACATCATTACATCCTGAGATGTCCGTGTCGCATTTCACTTTGAAGGTCGAACCAATCGGGAAGTAAGAAGGAACGTAACCGGGACTCATAAACCTGCTCGAGCAGTTGCGGAAAATCATATCAGGGGATGGACCATAGCGTGTCAGAGGAGGATAGTTAAGACTATAAGCTCCATGAGATAAAGATGTAGAGAAATATGTAGAGTCGGAACTTGTTCTGCCATTTAAAGTACAGGATGTAAACGAGTTCGGACTTGCTTCTCTGGTCAGGGAAAACACAACATTTTTCGGAATGCCAAGCATCCTTGCAGTGCTGCAAATATAGCTGAATACAGAGACCTTTCCTCCATTCACTGGACAGCCGATTACCGCCCCAAAACATGGTTGGACAGACTGACATGTTACATAGAAAGTAGAGCCTACAGAATAGTAATCTAATTCATCCATTTGACTATCGTCACAGGACAATGCCCAATCTACTAACTTGCCAGGGGCTGAGGTTACAACAACAGGGCTCGTCGATGGTGACCCTGTGCCATCTACAGGGCTAGCTGATGGAGATCCCGTGCCATGCATAGGGCTAGCTGATAGAAATTTTGATGGAGAAGCCGTAGGGCTAGCTGATGGAGACCCTGTGCCATCTACAGGGCTAGCGGATGGAGAACCCGTAGGGCTAGCTGATGGAGATCCCGTGCCATGCATAGGGCTAGCTGATAGAAATTTTGATGGAGAAGCCGTAGGGCTAGCTGATGGAGACCCTGTGCCATGCATAGGGCTAGCTGATGGAGAACCCGTAGGGCTAGCTGATGGAGATCCCGTGCCATGTATAGGGCTAGCTGATAGAAATTTTGATGGAGAAGCCGTAGGGCTAGCTGATGGGGACCCTGTGCCATGCATAGGGCTAGCCGATAGAAATTTTGATGGAGAAGCCGTAGGGCTAGCTGATGGAGATCCCGTGCCATGCATAGGGCTAGCTGATAGAAATTTTGATGGAGAAGCCGTAGGGCTAGCTGATGGAGACCCTGTGCCATGCATAGGGCTAGCTGATGGAGAACCCGTAGGGCTAGCTGATGGAGATCCCGTGCCATGCATAGGGCTAGCTGATAGAAATTTTGATGGAGAAGCCGTAGGGCTAGCTGATGGAGACCCTGTGCCATCTACAGGGCTAGCTGATGGAGAACCCGTAGGGCTAGCTGATGGAGATCCCGTGCCACCATGTACAGGACTAGCCGATGGCGATCTCGTTCCGAAATTAAATAAGGCCGATGGAGAAGCCGTAGGGCTAGCTGATTGAGAACCCGTGCCGCCATGTACAGGACTAGCCGATGGCGATATCGTTCCGAAATTATAAGAAGACCATGGAGCATTCGATGGAGCTCCTGTGCCACCTGCAGGGCTCGCCGAGGGAGAGTCCGTAGGGCTAGCTGATGGAGAATGCGTGCCGCCATATACAGGACTAGCCGATGGCGATATCGTTCCGAAACTAAAATAGGCCGATGGAGAACTCGATGGAGAACTCGATGGAGAACCTGTGGGACTCGTGGTCTGAATGATAGGACTAGCTGATGGAGAACCCGTGCCAGCTATAGGGCTCAATGATGGAAATGATGTGTCTCGAGAGGACGTGACACTGTATGATAGCTCATTAAAACTATGATATTGTGATCCTCTTCCATCAAAAAAGACACTCTTTATCCCATTGGCGGAACAAGATGGGGATTCGCGACGATGGTGCATTGTCATCGTAAAGGTTTCATTTTGCTGAATGCCCGCCATTCTCGCAGCCGTGCATAGCGAGCTAGTCGCTTTCACTATGCCTCCGTTGAGCGGACAACCGTAAACTGTGGCATTGCATGTTACTGAGCAGAACACCTGATATGTATCACCTAGTCCGTAACCCCCTGACCCATAACTTTTATCTGAAAAAAAATTACCGCAGTGCGATACATTGATAGGCAGACTACTGACATAATACGCTTTCTGCCTATAATAATAACTATTCCATGACGAGGTTATTCCATGAGAAGAGCAAGACCGGAAATAGTGATCTCCTGCCGTGATTGTCAATGTGAAGCTATTATTCGCAGGGATCCCAAGCATCCGCGCGACTGAGCATATACTGCTGTTCCGCTCTACAATGCCTCCATTTAATGGACAGCCTAGCACGGTACCGTTACAGGAGGATACAGAGATGCACGTCGCTGTAACTGTTGATCCAGGAGGATAAGACGAGAACAGGAAGGGGAGGCTATCATTCTGGCAATTTACAGTAGTGACGTTTGTGTGAATAGGGGGGTTGGTCGAGGCATGTGTAGCAGGAGACATTGTAGGGGACGCAGGTGTCGGCGATACTGTAGCCAGAGAGGTTGAATAGGCCGGGGGTACCGAAAGAACAAATGAGATGCCTCCAGATGCAGAGCTTGAGATTCCATTTGAGGTGCATGATAAACCGTTGCGATGATAGCTCGTAATGAGCGAAAACGACATGTTTCTGGGAATACCAAGCATCCGAGCAACAGAGCAAACGTGGCTACCTTGAATGATGTACCCATCTAAAGGGCAGCCATACACAACATCATTACATCCTGAGATGTCCGTGTCGCATTTCACTTTGAAGGTCGAACCAATCGGGAAGTAAGAAGGAACGTAACCGGGACTCATAAACCTGCTCGAGCAGTTGCGGAAAATCATATCAGGGGATGGACCATAGCGTGTCAGAGGAGGATAGTTAAGACTATAAGCTCCATGAGATAAAGATGTAGAGAAATATGTAGAGTCGGAACTTGTTCTGCCATTTAAAGTACAGGATGTAAACGAGTTCGGACTTGCTTCTCTGGTCAGGGAAAACACAACATTTTTCGGAATGCCAAGCATCCTTGCAGTGCTGCAAATATAGCTGAATACAGAGACCTTTCCTCCATTCACTGGACAGCCGATTACCGCCCCAAAACATGGTTGGACAGACTGACATGTTACATAGAAAGTAGAGCCTACAGAATAGTAATCTAATTCATCCATTTGACTATCGTCACAGGACAATGCCCAATCTACTAACTTGCCAGGGGCTGAGGTTACAACAACAGGGCTCGTCGATGGTGACCCTGTGCCATATACAGGGCTAGCTGATGGAGAAGCCGTAGGGCTAGCTGATGGAGATCCCGTGCCATGTATAGGGCTAGCTGATAGAAATTTTGATGGAGAAGCCGTAGGGCTAGCTGATGGAGACCCTGTGCCATCTACAGGGCTAGCTGATGGAGAAGTCGTAGGGCTAGCTGATGGAGATCCCGTGCCATGCATAGGGCTAGCTGATAGAAATTTTGATGGAGAAGCCGTAGGGCTAGCTGATGGAGACCCTGTGCCATGCATAGGGCTAGCTGATGGAGAACCCGTAGGGCTAGCTGATGGAGATCCCGTGCCATGCATAGGGCTAGCTGATAGAAATTTTGATGGAGAAGCCGTAGGGCTAGCTGATGGGGACCCTGTGCCATGCATAGGGCTAGCCGATAGAAATTTTGATGGAGAAGCCGTAGGGCTAGCTGATGGAGATCCCGTGCCATGCATAGGGCTAGCTGATAGAAATTTTGATGGAGAAGCCGTAGGGCTAGCTGATGGGGACCCTGTGCCATCTACAGGGCTAGCGGATGGAGAACCCGTAGGGCTAGCTGATGGAGATCCCGAGCCATGTATAGGGCTAGCTGATAGAAATTTTGATGGAGAAGCCGTAGGGCTAGCTGATGGAGACCCTGTGCCATCTACAGGGCTAGCCGATGGCGAAGCCGTAGGGCTAGCTGATGGAGATCCCGTGCCACCATGTACAGGACTAGCCGATGGCGATCTCGTTCCGAAATTAAATAAGGCCGATGGAGAAGCCGTAGGGCTAGCTGATTGAGAACCCGTGCCGCCATGTACAGGACTAGCCGATGGCGATATCGTTCCGAAATTATAAGAAGACCATGGAGCATTCGATGGAGCTCCTGTGCCACCTGCAGGGCTCGCCGAGGGAGAGTCCGTAGGGCTAGCTGATGGAGAATGCGTGCCGCCATATACAGGACTAGCCGATGGCGATATCGTTCCGAAACTAAAATAGGCCGATGGAGAACTCGATGGAGAACTCGATGGAGAACCTGTGGGACTCGTGGTCTGAATGATAGGACTAGCTGATGGAGAACCCGTGCCAGCTATAGGGCTCAATGATGGAAATGATGTGTCTCGAGAGGACGTGACACTGTATGATAGCTCATTAAAACTATGATATTGTGATCCTCTTCCATCAAAAAAGACACTCTTTATCCCATTGGCGGAACAAGATGGGGATTCGCGACGATGGTGCATTGTCATCGTAAAGGTTTCATTTTGCTGAATGCCCGCCATTCTCGCAGCCGTGCATAGCGAGCTAGTCGCTTTCACTATGCCTCCGTTGAGCGGACAACCGTAAACTGTGGCATTGCATGTTACTGAGCAGAACACCTGATATGTATCACCTAGTCCGTAACCCCCTGACCCATAACTTTTATCTGAAAAAAAATTACCGCAGTGCGATACATTGATAGGCAGACTACTGACATAATACGCTTTCTGCCTATAATAATAACTATTCCATGACGAGGTTATTCCATGAGAAGAGCAAGACCGGAAATAGTGATCTCCTGCCGTGATTGTCAATGTGAAGCTATTATTCGCAGGGATCCCAAGCATCCGCGCGACTGAGCATATACTGCTGTTCCGCTCTACAATGCCTCCATTTAATGGACAGCCTAGCACGGCACCGTTACAGGAGGATACAGAGATGCACGTCGCTGTAACTGTTGATCCAGGAGGATAAGACGAGAACAGGAAGGGGAGGCTATCATTCTGGCAATTTACAGTAGTGACGTTTGTGTGAATAGGGGGGTTGGTCGAGGCATGTGTAGCAGGAGACATTGTAGGGGACGCAGGTGTCGGCGATACTGTAGCCAGAGAGGTTGAATAGGCCGGGGGTACCGAAAGAACAAATGAGATGCCTCCAGATGCAGAGCTTGAGATTCCATTTGAGGTGCATGATAAACCGTTGCGATGATAGCTCGTACTGAGCGAAAACGACATGTTTCTGGGAATACCAAGCATCCGAGCAACAGAGCAAACGTGGCTACCTTGAATGATGTACCCATCTAAAGGGCAGCCATACACAACATCATTACATCCTGAGATGTCCGTGTCGCATTTCACTTTGAAGGTCGAACCAATCGGGAAGTAAGAAGGAACGTAACCGGGACTCATAAACCTGCTCGAGCAGTTGCGGAAAATCATATCAGGGGATGGACCATAGCGTGTCAGAGGAGGATAGTTAAGACTATAAGCTCCATGAGATAAAGATGTAGAGAAATATGTAGAGTCGGAACTTGTTCTGCCATTTAAAGTACAGGATGTAAACGAGTTCGGACTTGCTTCTCTGGTCAGGGAAAACACAACATTTTTCGGAATGCCAAGCATCCTTGCAGTGCTGCAAATATAGCTGAATACAGAGACCTTTCCTCCATTCACTGGACAGCCGATTACCGCCCCAAAACATGGTTGGACAGACTGACATGTTACATAGAAAGTAGAGCCTACAGAATAGTAATCTAATTCATCCATTTGACTATCGTCACAGGACAATGCCCAATCTACTAACTTGCCAGGGGCTGAGGTTACAACAACAGGGCTCGTCGATGGAGACCCTGTGCCATGTATAGGACTTGCCGATGGAGAACCCGTGCCATATACAGGACTTGTCGATGGTGATCTCGTTCCGAAATAAAAATATGCCGATGGACCACTCGATGGAGAACCTGTGCCAGCTGAAGGGCTCGTCGATGGAGAACCCGTAGGGCTAGCCGATGCAGAACCCGTGCCAGCTACAGGGCTCGCCGTTGGAGAACCCGTGCCATATACAGGACTTCTCGATGGGGCGCTTGAAGGCGCTGACGACATGGAGGCTCCAACAACTGGGCGTGCCGATGGCGACCATACCGATGATGGCGCCCCTGTTGGGCTTGATGAAGGAAAGTAAGATGGGGCGCTTGAAGGCGCTGACGACATGGAGGCTCCAACAACTGGGCGTGCCGATGGCGACCATACCGATGATGGCGCCCCTGTTGGGCTTGATGAAGGAGAGTAAGATGGGGCGCTTGAAGGCGCTGACGACATGGAGGCTCCAACAACTGGGCGTGCCGATGGCGACCATACCGATGATGGCGCCCCTGTTGGGCTTGATGAAGGAGAGTAAGATGGGGCGCTTGAAGGCGCTGACGACATGGAGGCTCCAACAACTGGGCGTGCCGATGGCGACCATACCGATGATGGCGCCCCTGTTGGGCTTGATGAAGGAGCGCAAGATGGGGCGCTTGAAGGCGCTGACGATGAAGGAGCGTAAGATGGGGCGCATGAAGGCGCTACTGAGGCTGCAGATAGGGGCATAGTTATTTTTGATGCTAATAAATGAGTTCTATATGCTTGAAGTTGCGGTACAGTAATGGCTACTGATGTAACATTTGGTTGGACTGCAGCTTTTTGGCTCAGGTATCGGCTTAATTCATACTTTAAGTTGGCGACCTCCTACATTAAAAAATCATAATATCCACCAAATTTGCAATTATACCAAATAAATAATTACATATAGTAGCATCGGGGATACATCTTCCTCTTAGCGGCATGCATTTATTGTGGTGAGTGTGATTGGTGTACAGTTGGTGCTTAAAGTGAATCAAACCCATGGCCTGCAAGTAGCGCGCAGCGATCCTGTGACTTCGAAGCTCCGATCTACAGTAGGGCTTCGGCTAGGGGAGTCGGTCGGCCTCTGCGTGGGATTGTAAGAAGGCGATTCCGTGGGTAACGGCGTCGGGCCAGGCGTTGGCTCGGGCGATGGCATCGGCGTTGGCTCGGGCGATGGCATTGGCGTTGGCTCGGGCGATGGCATTGGCGTTGGTTTCGGACTCGGGTATTGAGTCGGAGAAGGGCTGGGTTTCATAGTCACTAAAGGTGTTGGGAAATCTGTTTGCGCCAAGGATGGGGCCTTTGGCATCGTCGGCGCTAAGGAAGGCACTTTTAATGGACTCAGGCTGGGCGAAGGTGTTGTCACGGCTATTGAAGGGCTAGAGGAGCACTCTACAGGGACAGTAGCGCCTCGGAGCAACGTACCTCCATACATGGCTGAATTTCGGCGACACGCCATGGAATCCATAGCTGTAGTCAGTTCTGGATCATAGGACGTGAATGTGAGAAAAAAAGGAGTATTTGAGGGGGGTCTATCCGGCAACGTGGACCCTTGAAGGATTGCATGACGCCCTTGTGTTGCAGGAGTACCTAAGGAATATTCATTAATATTGGGAATTCCAAAATATGTAGATTACATTATATATATATATATATATATATATATATCTGTGGTGTGTGTGTGTGTGTGTGTGTGTGTGTGTGTGTGCGAATTAAAATTAAGTAAATTTACATGGAGAAGCGCGTTACATATTTATTCTGAGTCTCGGGAAAATAACTCTCACCGTTTTCTTGTAGCACTGGAGTGTTGGAAGCGCTGGATGGGCTGCTGGGAAGACTAGTGGAAAAATCGACGGTGAGAAAGCCTAGAAGTGCGTTGAAGTTCTTTTGATTTAAGGACGTGTAATTGGCTCGCACTGCATTTACTAGTTCGAAAAGAGCTGCACTTTTTAACTCGTCCCAAGAGCTCGCGGCATTCGAAATTTGCAGTTGCAAGCTGAGCTGCTTTGGCGACTCTGTAATAAGACATCCTGAAGATAGGAATAATTTATATCTACTCCCCAAAGAAAGCCACCCATCGCCGCTGGGATAGCTCCAGATCGGTTCGGAAAAGATTTTTAGTGGAATTACAGCGAAGGAGAGCTCTGCCCTTAACACTGGTGGGCCAAGTTGGAGATAAACTGAGAATCTGAGGTAATGATCTACACCACAGAAACTGTCCAATGGGAATAAAGACTTTCGGAACGAGGCACCTCCTGGAATGGGTGGAAAGGCTGGATATTTAAGGTGAAAGGTGGTATTGATGAAAACCGGATACTTCACCGTAAATGTTGCTATAGAGAGCAAATCGATGACAAACTTCGGTTCCATCAGAAATACAAAGCGCGCCATACCGCTAGCAGTTACCGAGAGCTTCCCATCGTCGCCATAAGCCTTTGACTTGGTAATGTTTAGGTTATCTTTAGGCAGAATATTGCTGAATTTCAGTTTGTAAAGCATACCAGCGGTCCTTGTATAGTTTGCCTGGCCACGGCCGGCGAGCTGTACTATCAAGCTGTTTTCCAATTCCAGCCTAGCCCCGTAGTGGACTGCAATGCTAGTGTACGGGACTTTCAAAGGGTAATAAAATGGAATCGAAAAACTAAGAGGGCCAGGCATCCTGTGCTGGAACGCGACACCAAAGCTAGAGTTTATTGTAACAGTTGCTGCGAAATCAACATCACCAACAAACCCTACCTCACTACCACCGAAGGGGTTAATGTTGAGGTGGAACAAATCGGTGTGTGTTTCAGCAACGATGCGAGCATTGCTTTTGATTTCTGCAGTAATCCCCAAATTATCGCTGCAAACGCCTTTACAAAGCAGAGAGTTGAATGTAGAATTAAATGGGTCGTACGGACAATTGGAGCAGCTGAACTTCCAGTCACATAAATTGAGCGTCGTTTCCTTTTTCAAATCGCCATTGGTTTCATTCGCTATGGAAAAGGGGTGAGATACTGCTTTACTACAGGAGAAGAGTCCGCAACTCCATAGGAGCTCTACGTAGTAGCTTTCGAACGCAGATGGCTTCACTGTTGGCGGTATTGAGATTCTGATTTGTCTATCGGAAGGATTTGGAACAGTTGTCACGCTTATTTCGGTGTCAAGCCACAAACTACTCACTTTCATCAACCTAACTTTAAAACTGCTGATCGAACTATCTGCTCCAGACAGTAGAACAAGCAGCGGAGCACTTGGATCGATTCGATCTCCAAATTGCGGCGATACAATGGTAAGAATGATTCTAGGAATGTTGAATTTAGGCGATTTGACGATCGATCCATCATCTAGGGTTGTATGCAAAAAGAAGTGCTCGATATTGCTTTCAACTTCCCTAGGAACCATATTAGGGGAGAAGAAGTTTGTAACTTTTCCAAAATTTTTTGGATCTAAAGGATAATTAAAGTTCGTCGAACTGTAAGTATTATATCGCAGTTCAATTCGCAATGGGCTAGTCTGGAAACTGTTATCCGCGCACTTCAATTCAAAATTGAGAGGATCTCCTTCGATGAAACTTTGGCTGGCCGTCGGGGTAGTAAACCTGCACTTTTTCACGTCAATGCGGACACTGTCTCGAAACGGATCGTTTAGAGCGCAAATGGCTTTATCCGTTAACCATACAGTCTTTCCGATGTATGCAGAATCAGTGAAATTTATGGATTCTGTAGTGGTCGTATTATACCCCCAAAGACGATATCGTGCAAGAGGTTCTTCATTCTGAGAGAACCAACTAGATCCAAATTGGCAGACTGTTAGTGTTAAAAATCCCTCTATTCCAGCTTTGACTTTAATTCTGATTGATTCGCCTAGCACAAATTCGCTAGTTAATTCCCCCAGAGCAATCTCCACATCGTTCGCTCGTGGGGTTGTCGGCCTATGTCCGCAATCATTGGAGTCGCTTCCATACTCACATGCCGAATACCTTGAGCCTGGCCCTCCGTCATCGCATATTGCATCATTTTTGAAGACGCACGTGTTCTCCGACAGCACTACGTAATATAATCCGCAGAATAGAAAGTGAGGGGGAGAAGGTATGAAAGAGTGAATGAAGAGGCAGGGTGCGTGCCAAATGACATGTGCAGTACAAGTAACTGATTGCTGAGGATATAATTTGCTTACCTGGATGGCATTTGCATATGCAGTTTTGATATGAAAAAAAAGAAAGTGATCCACATATGTCATTGCTGGAGTGAGAATTAAGATACAAACTTCCTCCCCAGCAGTAGCATCCTAACAAAATACAAACGCTGTGATTCGAAGTAGAAGCGGTAAAACGGAAGAAACACAACAACATTGATCTAATTCATTAATATTAGAAATATTTCATTTTATTGCATAGCAAAGTTTGGTGATTCTATTTTATCGTATGACTGAAATTGCTGGAGTACCAAATACTTAAAACTACAAAATCAGTCTATTGCCATGCATACCTTTTGGGCCGCCGTTTTCTGGTTTTACTGTATCATCACCACAATTCATGATCCCCTCTACGTTATACCCATCAGCCTTTGAAGCTCGTTCGCAGTCCTCTGAAGAAGTTATTGTAGCGCACCCCGGGTAGAGTTCGCAGAAGCCAGTCTCAATTTTTCGAAATTCAGCAACCTTATCTACGAGTGATAACAAGTTGATCTTCTTTCGTGATTTTTTCTCATGTGGGAGCTCCATAGAGTCCTGGGGCATTTTTGAATTTTCAAAGCTATCGTCCTCTCCTAGATTTAAGCCGAGCCGAATAGCCTTTGCTGCCTGGTATTTGCGTTGATAGACTTCTTCTGGGTCATGAATGGTAGCTGGGTTGGAGTGCTCTTGGTACCCATTTCTGCGGAGAGTAAGGCTTGATCCCTTATCTAATAGGTCACTAAAACTGGCTTCAGATGTGTTAAGCCGTATTACAAATCCTCCCTGTTTCTGTGCGTCCAGGGCGATCACATTTTCGACTGTACGCTGGAATGCAGTGTAAGATTGATTATAGCGATCAAGACAGCGCCAAGAGGCGTCTCCATTGAGGACCTTTCCTGGAAGAAGCATATCAATAACTTTGGATTCATAGTTGGAGGGAGGAACGAAAAATGTGATCTCTGAGCGCGAACAGTTGACGATTTCCATGTGTTCCTTCAAATCGCCCAACAACGTTACGTTCTCCCTCAGAGTCAGATCGTATATCATCGAATATCCCCTTCCGTCCGTTATTTGCTTCTTGAAATTGTATATTCATGGAATTATAAAAATATTCTAAATAAATGAACAATGTATATTGTTACACTCAAATAAATGTATGCAAACTTGTGTTCATAAGCACATTCATATATCTCTAAATATATATATATATATATTTATATATATATATATATATATATATTTATTTATTTCTTTAAGACGCGTATGTTTCGTTCATAAATGAAATTCTCGAACCGATTGGCCTATGTCTTCGTCATTCATCAAGACAACGCCATTCGTCATGTCCCCAATGTGGGCCATTTCTTCATCGAAAAGGGCGTGTCCATGAAATCTACGCGCCCCTCTCGCTTCGGGGTTGGCATTCACGGCGACAAGGCTCCAGAAGAGAACGCAAGCGCCGAAAGAATTCCTTCGAAACATCATTGTGGCCGCTCAGCCTTGTGTAATTTGGCACACCGCCCTTCTACTCCCCCAAAAGACGGTCAAATGACTGTTGAGGCTATTTGTAAAGATTTATTTCATTACATGGTTTTATTTGCATCTTATGTGGTTGGAAAACCGTGAGCAGCTTTTTTGATTTTGGATCAGACATGACATATTCTAAAAAGATCTAATTTGAAAGGGGTTTTTCCTGTAAAAACACTGCCAATGCGGTTACACGTATGCAAGCAAATTTGGAAACGGCTTTTTCTGTCAAAACACTGCGCAATGCGGTTAAACGCAGGCAAAATAGGTGAAATTTGTCCCATGCAGTCGGTTACAAACGTGGCGGTTTCTATATTTTTTTGGACCAAACGCAGTCGTTTTATCGCAAATGACAATTTATTTTTGCCTAAAATGACACACGTTACCCAATGCTAGGTCAGCCGCCGGGTAGATCTACGTCGTTTGAGCTCTGGTTTTATTTAAGACCATTTTCGAGCTTGTCGCTCTGTTGCAATGTCCACAATCATCAATTAATTAAATGTATTTACACCTGGGACAGCCTCCTAATCGTCGCTGCTCGAAGCCCGAGACAAAACTATGACTCATGAGTCTTCCTGCTCCCGGGCCGCCCCGGGATGGAATTGTTGATGGCGACAAGGTCTTTGCGGCCAAAACGTCACTTGAACGCAAAGGGAAAATGACAGTCGTGAAGACTCCCCGTGCAGCTCTCTCAGCATTGTTTTGTTTTGCAGATCTGGAACTACCCCCACAATCACGTCGTGGAACCGGCAGGTCCACCATCACGCAGATCCCAATGACAGCATTGTCACTCTGCGTGGCTTTGAAGCCATGTCTTCAAACAAAAAGTTGTGCCTTGCTTTGGGGGCTTCTTCTGGTGCACCTTCGCTGGCTTCGCACAGACAAACAGGCAAAGAAATTGACAGGCTAGCAGGGCTTTCCGTCGAATCATTGTCCAGTTCGATGTTTTTGCTGCTGCACGCCAATCCAATGATTCTCTTCTGTCACGTCGATCCTAGTTTCCAGTGACGACCCGTTCGAGTGGACTGGTGACGTGCACATCACCTGGAATGATGATGAATGATGGATCTTGTCCTCACTCCAGCTGACACACACGTCGGTTGTGTCACTCTGCACCATCAGGGTGCTGACAAGTCCTCGCAATGATTTTTGTTGAGGCGCTGCCATGCATGTGTTTGCGCTTGTCTCCCATGTGGTTCATGCTCACGTGGTTTTTTGCATCAAACATGCTTTGTTCAATGTTGATGTTCGTTCCGGATGTTTCAGGCATGCACTTTTTTGAACTTTCTGATTTGCTCAAACTTGCCTCTCTGTCATAGAAATGAACTTTGCGCATTCGTTCCGAACAATGACATTTCTGCATGGATTATCGTTGATGACTCGCAGCTCTTCAAGCGAAGCTAGCTCAAACCGAAGGTTTGGCGTCTTGCCGCAGCGCAGCGCAGGCGTTGTGCCAGTCTAGCAGTGGTGCGGCATTTATAATTCATATTTTTTTTTTTTTTCCACCACCACAGTTGCAACCACAAGATGTCCCAACAAATGCATGGCATGTTCATGCACAAGGCCATATCGAAGTAGCAGCGCATTCACTGTGCTGGCCGAACTAAACACCCCAATCATGATAGCCTAGAATCATTCCGAAGTCGATGAGCTCGACAAATGTGCCCACCTCGAGCACCTGCCCGCGGTCCTTGCTTAGATTGAGGAATTCTTTCGGCGGGCCACCACCGGCAGTAGCCCCTGATGCCCAATCCGCCCAGTAGACCTTCCAATTAGAGAGTTCTGGGGTTTCCAGCACGGCCCTGACGGTTGCGGCATCACTGTCGATGTAGCTGAGCTGGATGCCTGGGGCCTGCAGGCATGACGCAACGATTTTATAAACATGGCGCCCAGCAAGAATTGCAGGAAAGTTCACGGAAAATCAGTGATAAAATACTGGAAAAGAGGACTGGGCCACACGGATATCGATTGAAAAGAGACCGCCACAATACTAAATCTACTCTCTCTCTCTCTCTCTCTCTCTCTCTCTCTCTGCAGAACGCCAAATCTCGTACCGTTCTCCCATTTATGGTCACGAGAGCAGCTACTTTAGCTTCTGCCGTCGTCTTCCCCGCATAAAGTCGGGGGGATCCGGGTACAAAATCAGCAAGCTTCTTCCCCTGTCAGTGTAACGGGAAAACACAGCATGTAAGCAGGTGGATATCTGGACGAAAATTCTGTTACCATTGACAGTAATGTCGTGCTTGCCTCATGATCAGAAACCTGTTTACGCCAAATGACGGTGATGTCGAATAGAAGAGAAGGAGGTGGGGGTGGGGAGTGGCTTTGTATATTTAAGTTCTGTACCCCAGCAAGCACGTAGAATGGCTGCTTCATTCGGTTTAGCAGACCGCTCACTCTGCTCACATAAACATCAACAGCAATCTCACTGAGCCGTGTTCTTGGATGACACGCGCGAGGACCAGGAAGAATACGAGGGCAGCGCACACACCTGTCAAAAATAACGTTGCCCGAAATCTCGTATCTTTTATCCGTTGACGCAAACTCGTCGATCGGTTTCGAGCTTGGAACGAGAGTGTTCTGCGTGATTGATGATGATGATGATGATGCGCGAAGTCGCCGCCGTCGCCAAGAGGCAACATAAAAAAAAAGGATATTAAGAATAATAACATTGGTGTGGTAGTGGGAGCTAGGCATTGGTCACACATCCTCCTTTAATCGTTGTTCCCCCCTCACCTCGAGAGCGAAGACGTAGACGTCGGATTCCCAGCCAGCGCCTGTCCCTGCCCGGATGAAAGACGAGGCGTTGTGATCCTTCGTGATTGGGGACGACGAAGTTTTCACAACCGAGGTGTCGGAACGCCGCCGGCCAAATCTCGCTGTGAAGGGCGCCACCGCGCCGATACTGGGCAAACGACGCATGTTACGAGTAGCAGCTCCACCACGGCCCCTCACCTGATCATCACCCATCCACCATTAACCTCCTCGTGTTGATGGAAGAACGACGACCAAATCCTCTCAACTACCTCCTGCACCAGCCCCGTGAAAAGCAGCGCCAGCGCGAGCGTGGGGGAGGGCCAGCAGCCGGGGTGCAGCATGTATGGGTCCACGTGGCCGAGGGGAGGCAGCGACGAATTTGGGTCCTGCGACAAGCCGAGAACGCGCTCGAACAGGCAGAAATTCGTTACAGCGACAACGTAAAATGTTGTCGCACGATTAAAAATGCATGTGTTTACCTTCGAAATCAACGCTTAGTCGGTGCTCCAAGAAGAGTTCCTCCAAATTCCGTTCCTCTCCCTCCCCCGCTCCCTTGTCCATGTCCGCAGCCATGGGTTTGTGTTACATCCTCTTCCTGAGAGCCAACGGGAAGAGTGCATGGGAAGGGGTGATGTGGTGGGGAGGGGGGAGCCTGGGCCCGGTTGCCTCCAATTTTTGGGCTGGCTTTATTATGAGTGCTTCTCCTCTGTTTTCTGCCTCTCGTTGACCTATCTAAGGTAACGACCTTAAACGCGAAGGGACCCAGCCCCGGCGCTTTCAAGCCTCGGTTTGCATGAACAAATTTGAAGAGTATCCGAGGGGGAGGGGAAGTAGAAGGGAGAAAGAGAGAGAAGGGGGGAAGTAGAAGAGAGAGAGAGAGAGAGAGAGAAAAGAATATCTTCCCAACACGCGTGCCTGTATGCTGGTTGTCCCCTAGTTGGTTCGACACCCTCCATCAGCCGAGGAGATCAAGGCGACAAAAGATTCAAGAAGTAAGAAGTCGTATAAAATGTCAGTATCCCTCACTCTCCCCCCTCCCCTGATCATACAAAATGTCAATCAGAGCTTCCCTTTCTGGTGCGCGTCTTGGGCCTGGATGAGCTTGTTCATTCGTATTTATGGAAAGTAAGTGTTGTGATGTGATGAATATTGTGATATATGGATTTTTGAGTCCTTCCGGTCGCACGTCTGCCTCTTAGTTAACCCTCCTCCATAACCACGCGCGCGACGCGCGCCACTCCCCCGCCCCGTGTACACCTTTACAGGCAGTCCTCATCGAGTGCTTTGGAATGGCCTTTCTCACGATTGTATCTATTGGTAGTACTACTAGTAGTAGTGGTAGCAGTAGTAGTAGAAGTAGTAATAGCCTAAATTAGCATGCTTACCACACATGCTTCGGAGTAGCGGCACAAATATGTGAATCATCTATTTATCCTAGGAGCCATTCTGTCATCATTTGGAAGACAACCTAGTTCAACTGTTACCCCCATTATCGAGCCCCCGGCTCTGGGAGTGGCGGTGTCCCATTTCTTCATCCTCGGTACTTGCGGGGAGCTTCATCTTGCCTTCCTTGTGCTTTTCTCTCCACCCCTACCACCTCCTGTGCATGCTTTGGGGTGAGCGACGACATGTTTGGCGCCTTTGCTGCCTCGCTTGGTAGATGACCTTTGGGGGGGGTTATCACATCGCAGGTCTAATGATTCTCACGTTTGCCGCGTCGTCGGGAGGCCATCTCAACCCTATGATCTCGTTCGCAACGACTCTGACAGGTAGAATCCTCCGCCGAAGGGGCGCGCGCGGGGGGGGGGGGGGCACTGTACGGCGGCGGATTGAACGACGGCGAACTTTCTTTCTTATCGTCTTATCTGCCGTAGGCCACACCCCTGCGGCGAGAGGACTTTTATACATCGGTGCACAGATGTTGGGAGCAGTGATCGGAGCCCAGATCATGAAAGTGCGAAATCCTCTTTTTCCCAAGAGCACATCCCCATGCTACTGCATGCCAACACGCACGCTAACACCGACGGAGTTATTTTACGTATTACATTATATATATATATATATATATATATATATATATAATATAGAGGGGAATGCAGACAGTTTGTGAGATGGATATAGGAGCCATCTTTGATCCCCCGCCCCCCCACCCCCTCCCTTGTTTTATGATATCTTTCTAATCTGCTTTGCGATCGATCTTTACTCATTAGGACGCCCTCCCAGATGATACGATAAACTGGACAAAGAACTCGAGAGGACAGGTCAAGTGAATCACTCTTCCCCCCCCCCCTCCCACCCCATCCCCCACGTTCTCCTCATCCTGCTTCCTGCGCTTTGTAACGACACCGCCAGCGACTTGAAACCTGACCACAAGCTCGAGCACTTAGCGACGTTTCTGGCTTTATTTCACACAACAATCTAGGGTGCATTAGCAGGCTGTGCGGTTGGAGATCTCTCTGGAAAGCAGCAATTCCTCCTAGAATTCGGTGTATTACTGAAGATATCAGCCTCTGATGAAATAGAAGATCTCCCGTCCCCCACCCCCTTTATTTGTTTGATTTCCCTCCCCTCTCGCTTTCTCACGGCGAGACATTTCTGATCATCTCTCGCGTTGTTGGCGCCCTGCTGCACGGCAGGATTCGGGATGTTTGTGATAGTCGTAGCCTATGGCACAGCCTTCGATGTTAGACAGGTGAGTCTTGGTGATGATGAGATTAGATGCTGGTGATGATAAGACTACGCCAACTATCGTGAGGACGTCCTGATCCTTTTAAATGATGACGATCTCTCTTTGAGAACTCCTTGCCCCGACATATTGTAGCTACACGCACACGCACACGCACACACACACACACACGCGCACACAGACACACATGCACATGCACACACGCACACAGCGATAATTTCGTCGGGAAGGGCGAAGCAAATTTCCCATTCTTCTTCTTCTTCTCCGTTGCAAATAATGGCGCCCTCACAACTCTTTCTATGGTGAAATCAGGGAAAGATCTTCGGTCCCATTCTGGCCCCGATCTTCGTCGCCGCAGCTGTAAGTTAAACGAGTAGAAGAAGTAGTAGTAGCAGTGGTAGTAGCAGTGAGTCTCCATCACACGTAGGCCATGCGGCCGCCCGCATCGCTAGCACTCTTTCTGTTTTCTCTGTTTACAACATCTGTGGGGACGATGCGTGATGTCGCAACTTCCTGGTACCAGGGCTGGTGGGGGGGGGTGGGGGGGTGGTGGGAAATACTCGCACCAGCACCCACAGAACACCCTGATAACGAAGAGACGACCTTCCATAGATCGCGACGGGTATCTACTCCAGCGGCACGCTGCTTCCGTCGGGGTCTGCCTGGAAGGAGAAGAAGAAGAAGAAGAAGAAGAAGAAAAGAAAAACAGCACGAAATATCCTAGTATACATGTATATTTGTATATATATTATAAATGCATATTCTATAAATTTATGCAAATACAGCTTTAGCCGCACATGTGACCGCGCGGACTCTGATAAGTCACTGTGTACGTGGATTTGAGAACCGAGTCACGTTCGGGGTCTATTAAAACAATGCTATGAGTCCCTACATACTTGCAGCATATACAATCGAGACGCTATCGTCACTTAGATTTATACTGCATACTTGTTTTGCTTGCTC